>VWPU01006324.1:0-187358 GCA_013398955.1 Callaeas wilsoni
GGGGGCGGCCCGCTGCCAGCAGCCTGTAGGACCTTGGCTGAGGCGCGGCGGTGGGCTGGAGCCTGGCGTGAGGGAGGGGCCGCCGCTCGCGGGGCAGGATGCTGCATCCCCGGTGCCGTGACAGGAGAGGCTCTGCCGTGCGCCGGCGGTGCCCGGCCCGCTCCCCGCCGCCCTCCCGGCCGCGCTGCGCGCTGCCCGCCGCGCCGCACCAGGTGGGTGAGCTCGGCTGCCGCCCCGGGCAGGACAGCCCCCGACCCTCTGCCCCGAGCCGAGGCGGGGGCGGCCGCGGGGCTGGGCGAGGGTCGCTCCGGAGGAGTGTCCGGGAGGGCACGGCGGCGCGGCTGCTTGTCCAGCCCTCAGGGAGCCCAGGCACCGGCACCTGGGAAATACCGGAGCCTGGTGGGTTTGGCCGCTTGGGGCTTTTGGCAATGCCTGGACAGGGGGGAAAAACTAAGAAGTCTTCCTTCTTTTATCGTCATAGTTGATTCTTTTGAATGACAAAAGCATCCAGGAGTGCTAAAGATTTTGGAAGGGAGGGGAACTTTAGGATAACTTTGGAGGGAGGAAATAAAACGCTTCTTTCTGTAAGGAATCTTAATTATGTTCAGTTGACAGGTGCAAGAACTGTTTGGATAGATGGCTTTCCTTTGGGATGCCTGCTTTTTTAGAAAGGAGTACTTTATTTGAAAGAGAAATTTGCATTCAGTGTGGGGCTTGGCCAGCTAGTGGGGTGGTGGCTGAGAGGAGGAGAGGGAGGGCTGTTTGTGTGTGTGTGTGTATCGAGGGTGCATGAAACTTGCACTGTTTTGGGATCACTCTGGTAACGTATAGCCTGAGGCAATAAGGTGCCTTGACACAAGGAATTAACAGAATTAATAGTATTATTAATGGAATTTTTTGGCAATTTTATATTGGCAAGTCCATGCTGGCCTTGTAATTTTGATGATCACTAAATAGATGGATTTTTTTTTTCCCTAAACTCTGATTAAGCCCTGATTGTTTAGTCTCTGAGCTGTTATGATCAGAGCTTTCAAAAGCGATGCAAATGACTGCTGAAATCCTAGGTCTGGGCTTTCATCTTTGACTGGGTGAAAGTGCTGGAAAGTACATCAGAAATTCTATGCTCCTTGGATTTTACCTTCTAGAGATCAAGATGGGAGGGATTCCCAATTTGATAAATTCTCCTACATTCAGGAGATAATCAAGCTTGTCCGCTATTGCCAGCTTCCCCGAACCTCTCATTTTGGTCCTTTTCTGTCCCCTAACTGGAGCTGCCTCACCCTGCAGGCTGTGCTCATGGCATGCGCTGCACGCCTGCTGCTCTGGCCGGCACAGCGCTCCGCTGTTTGCATTGCGCTGCTTCCAGCGGCCGGCCCAGTTTGCTTTAGTCATTGAAATTCTGGCGGAGCCCACTTGATTTTGTTTGTAACTTGAAACAATTTCTCTCAGCAGAGCCCCAAGGCATGAGGATGGCCAGCCCTAAAGCCACTGGGCTCTCCTGGGAGATCACTTGGCTTGCTTTTGCTCTCTATGCTCATCTGCAGGTAGGTAATGAACTTGTTGCTGTTGTCATTCCTGGTCGTGTATCAGGTGATCTTGCTGCACACTTTGCATTACTGTTTTTGAACAGAAAACTGCTGAAGGAGCTGTACTGTAATTAAAAGGCTCCCAATGAGAAGGTTTTCCTTTCACTAGATTTTCAAGGACATCCGTGTGGGAAATGAATATTCTCTCTCTTGCTCAATATGTCGTACCTGACTTTATCAAAAGGTGACCAAAGGGAGATCTTGCCAGATGTGTAATGCCATGGGTCTTTCTAGGCAGCACAGCTGTTCTTTGCCTCTGGGAGTTTAAGCACCTGATAAGTGTTAAGGTTCTGTAAGTGACAAGAGTTACAGAAATACCTGGGTAGAAACATCTAAAGCATTTGGAAGTGGGAAGGCAGGGAAGGTGGCCCAGAAAGGTCTCTGCTCCAAGCGTTCAATGAGTAGAGGAACCATGGAGGAAAAACCATAGCTGCCATCTGATCTATTGCCTGACACATGAGCCTGATCAGTTCCAAGAAGTGAGTATTTCAAGAAATATGGTGTGCTGGCGTGCCGCAGAGATGTTGTTACAGTATGTCATTCTCTATACTGATAGTTCCCACAGCACAAAATATTTCAAGGATTCTTCAGTCTTAAATGCACACAAATCCATAAATCTTTAGAAAAGGATGGCTAAATAAACGGAGATTTTTTTTTTTAATAAATAGGAACCTTTTTTTGAAGCGCTGTAGTTTTCAACAAAAAAGTAAAATCTTTAATTAAAATCAGGGTTGTTGTGTACTGTTTGCACTATTGCAATGCTGAAAAATGGAGCCTGTTATGCTGGGCAGTATATAAACACACATCCCGAAGAATTTTGAATTGAAGAACAATACAGCAGGCAAAAGTAACATCAAAAGGAGTATGAAGAACTGAGGACACTGTACTAAACAGCTGAGTAATCTATGATCAGTTTAGGGTGGACTTTGAGGTTCAAGGTAGTGGGAATGGGGCTCCAGCACATCCTCAGTAGCGAGTGCTCTGTGTGCTGTCAGAGATTTGGCAGCTGATGAACCTCCTCTGTGGGGATTATGGTTGCAGCTAACCCATACATTGGTTACTTGAGTAAAGAACTCTCCATTGAAGTAAAAATTTACATCTGTATTAATTATGCAGTAAAACACAGTCTTAGCGGATAGGGCCACAGTGGGATCTGCTTTTTGCCTGCATGTTTCTTATACAAGGACAAAAATGTTACGGATTTGCTTTGCCTGCTCAGCTTGTATTTTTGTGTGCAAGCAGTTGAGTGATGACCAGCCCTATAAAACACTCAGAAAATAGTTTATGAAGTTCCCTTAATAGTTCTGTTCAAGATGAGAATAGAAGCTCAGAGAAGGGAAATGTCAATTTTGTTTTTGGGCCTTTTGGTTATGAAGGCTTTTTACATTTTTTGCTTTTACCATATTCTTCTTGTATTTTTTTCTTTCATATTTTTCTTATTGCAGAGCTGGAACCAGTAGTGGCATAGTTTCCTCTTCTCCACGAATGGTTTGGCATAGCTTCACTTGTCTCTTTATAATAAAAACAACCCAAACACATTGTAGTAATCAATTGGCTATTGTGAGTAGCTTTATGAACATTTCAATCCAGGTCAAATTTTATGGTCTTGATTGTCCTTTATAATACTGTAATCTGTTTGGCATATTTGAGTCATTAGCACTTAACCCCAATCTTGTAGGAGGCCTTTCTGCTCCTAAGTTTTAGGTGTTTTATCACAATTTTAGGCACATTAAAGATATTTTATATTATTTAACATAACATTTTTGGTATCCAATAACCATTAATTCTTTAATTGGTTGCTTGGGGCCGTACTGTATGGACCACACACAGTCATTTTACCCTAATATTGTACCATAACTTCCACTTCTGTTGTTTTTGGCTATTAAAGTGCTTATGTCTGGAGCTAATCAATTAGAAACAATTGGATGCTGGGCAAGGTCACAAGTCTATGTCATATCACTTATGTGCAATTGATTAATTTCATCCTGCTTGAGGCAGGTACAGCATAAAAAAATGACCATTCAAAAAGAATGTGGTGGGAATGTGGTATGAATGTAATGTAAAGAAAACTTTAACATGAGAAGTTGTGAAAAAGAGGTAGCTGTTCCTGAGAAGCAATGGAACTTAACTTAGGTTACAGGAGTCCTTTCTGATTTTTCACAGCACGGTAACAAGCAGTGTGGTGTTTAGCTGGGCTCCAAAATTATCTCTGCCCTTGCAGATGTGCTCTGTCTCAAATTTGACAAATTTATTTTGTCAATGGCAAATTAGTTGCTATACTAGTAGGTAAATTAGGTTTCCTAGGATAACCCAGGGAATAGTTTACCCCTGAGCATTGCTGAGCTGCCTGATGGTTAAATCTGCTCTGTGACCAAGAGCAGTGACATAAATCACTCAGGAACAGATCACTTATGGGTAAGCCTTGGCCATGTTCTTTTGCAAGTGTAGAGCTGACCTTTTCTTGTATGTGCCAATATAAATGAAATCAGTGGAACTGCATTAGTCTAAAGCCAATGGTAATACAAGCGAATTACATATCTACGTTTTTCTTGAAAACAAACAAGAATCTTGTCTATCAAATGGTAGCAACAACATGGAATAATTCATTGTTTCTAAAGATTTAAATGATGACTCTATCCAAAGAAGTTACTGTATTCTGTAGATTATATGTATTTGGGAATGTTAACGATATCCCTCACCTTGAATTATTGCTAGATATTGTGTAAAAGGCTCTTCATTTTTCCTCACATTTTAGCAGGAGAGCTATTAATTCTACGGATTTCAGGAGATGGTTAAGCTAACAATGTAGAAGTGTCCAAGTCCAGTTCTGCTGTTTTGAAGTGATCTCTTGAGTACATATTGCTTCATATTGGTAATTGAAAAGGCAGGATGTTCAGCCTGGTAACCAACTCTTTCTTAACCTTGTGATGATATTTTATTACACCGTTCAACTAGATGCTGTTATATTTGTTATGAGATGTATGTAGGACTGAATATCTTTATAGTCTTACTAATGGATTACTGGCAGGAAGAAATGATGGCTAGCAGATTTGTATGGGCAAATATGTATCATCAAGAATTTTACACATGGATTCATTTCAGATTTATTCTCTGGTATGTTGTTTTCAAATCAGGAGTGTGCTGATATTTCCTTAGGTTCCTACAGTCCAAATTAAACCCTCTACAAGTCAGTACATTTTGCCTCCAAAGACCATGGGGTTGGTAATGTGTGCAGAGGGAATAACAGCAAAGACACCGTGTCTGGATATTTAAGAAGCATTAGGACTTGGTTTGTATGGAAGGGAATGTTTCATAGGTCATATATTCATTCAATAAACTGTTGGTTGCTGCCATGATTTATGTTCCTGCAATCCCTGCCTGCATTATGGTCTTTTCTAACTATCTGTGATATTTCAGAAATGAAGGATATACATGCTGAAAACATTATTGTCTTCGAAATGATTCTGCCATAACCAATCTGCCAAAAACTACCAACACAGTAAATGTCTTTAAGGCTGAGTTTTGCAAGGCCAAAAATCTGATGTGCATTATATGACATAGTGGACTTGGAGACCATCTTTGTGGAAAACCTTTGGATTATTGTTTTACAGTCACTGAATGTATTGTACACTGATGTCCAGAAAATAGGTTATGAACTACATGCCATACAACATTCTTAAATCTCCGGTAACCTTGATCAGAAATATCAGGATGAGATTGGCAAGTCCTGAGTTAAATCTGAAGCAGTTTTCTGTTTCTGTAGGCAGGTGGCAATTCTGCACCCATATGGAGTTTTGCCATCAACCTGAAAAGGCCTATGGTTTTATTCTTAGAGTGAAGATTGAATTGCTGCTTCTAAAGACAAATAACACATCTGAGACTCTGTACAAGTATTCTGACTTAAAATATTCATTGCTATTGACAAGGTTGCAACTCAGTGACTGCATTGCCAGAAAACTTATGTTTAAATTTATGACTGATAATGATTGCTCAGCCAGTGCTCATAGAATCTGAACTGCTGTTACCCCCAGTTTACAATCCAAGAGTGGAATTGCCTGAAGAATTGATGCATGTGTCTTGTGACTTGAGACACAAACTATGTATGAATACTTACTTTTTAAAATGTACTCATAAAAATTAAAGTCAGCTATGGGAGATGACCAAGAGTACAGATGTCATCAATGAAGGCACCCCTTTTCTATCTAAGTTACTTGTTAATATGATAATTTCTCATGAAGTTACACTGAAAGTTGGACAGAAATTCTCAGATCAGTTGTGTGTAGAGCTGCAAATTTTTCTTTCCAAAACCAGATATCCAGGAGTCTGGCACATTTAGAGAAGCCTCAAGAATAGGAATAATCTCTAAGAACTGCCAGTAGCTTCTAATTTCTCTTGAAAGAGTAGTCAAGAAATGAAGGAATGGCTCTAGGATGATCTTTGGTTTTAGAAGATACTTGAATGCTTAGTCACTGATAATTACTCATTCGGGTCTGCTTGGTGCAGCTGGGTCTTTCCTATTCCTTACCAAATTGGGGCATAAACAGCACCGAGGTGGCACTTTTACACAGTGCACCAAATTCCATTCCTGCCTTTGCATCACAGAAGATGTACGTGATTGATTGTACTGATATTAAAGCTCTTGCTCTTCATCCAGAATTCAAGATTTAGCCATCCAAATTAATACATTTTGCTTCAAAAGAACATGCATTTTAAAACCTGAATCATTTTTATTTGCTGTTACTTCTAGAGCCTGTAGGGTTCACATATTTGTCTTTACCTTCAGTTTTTGGGTTTGAAGTATTTCTTTAAACATTTCTCCATGCTCACCTGAATACCCAGGAGCTCCAGTGTGGCTTGCAATCAAGTAGTAAAGTGTATTAATTTCAGTGATAGTGGAAGCAGATTCATAATTGTGCCTCTATAGTTGTTTCTGTTGTAAGTCTATGCAAGAAATCTCAAGTATATAGTATTGTGCAAATGTTGTACTGTAGTCAAGTCCGTGTGTTATTACAGTTTTATACAGTTGATAATACTGATGATGATTTTGTGACCGTGAACAGTCCAACACAGTCACACTTGAACAATTCCACTGTAATTCTTATTAGGCAAAATCTCTGGAAAACAGAGACAGTTTGTGCATGGTGAAAGAACGGGTTTGATTTTGAAATACAGTTTGATAGTGAGCACAACATTCCAGAAAGGACATTGGATATATCCATGGCAACTCCTCAGAGACTACTGAGACCCACATAGGAGCTGTACAGCACTGCAGTTCCCCTGTGCACTCACTTTATTGTCAGCAATAGACAATAACTCCCTTAGGTTTTGAATCATGCACATAACTTTCTTTCCCGTGAGGGGAGAACTTGATATTAGCTGAAGACTATAGACTGTTAAGTGCTCTTGCATTTAAGGGTCAGATTTTCAGAATGTCATCACTCCGGCTTGGAGGAGGAAGGACAGCTCCATGAACTCCCTTTTGGATGACAACAGCCACACAAGAGTGCTAAATTAATGCAGATAGAGCAGTATTTTCAGAAGGGTTTTTGGAGTCTTTGTTTTGATGACTTTCAGTAAGACTCAAGATGTTAAACACAAACACTGTTAAGTACTCAATTGCATGGATAAGTGCTTAGCTGGATTTTTTAAAGCAAGGTAAATTTCAATTGCGTTGGCAAGTGCTTAGCTGGATTTTTCAAAACAAGGTAAATTTCAATTAATCTAATGGGAGCCAGGATTAGGTGCCTTAGGCACTTCTAAGAAGTCTGGCTAAGTGTTTTTCATCATATTTAGCTGATTAACCCAAAACAGTCACCCTTAAAATTCTTTTGAAATAATAAGTTTCTGATGTGTAGATTCTAGTACTCAAGTGCATATTTGATAATATTTGAGAAAAGCAAGTACAAGTGTCACGTGTTTATAAAGGGAGGGCAGTTTTTGAGAACTTGGCCTAATAAATCCCTTCCAGACAGCATATTACATAAAGTGTTTAGCAACAATGTTATTTCTGTTTCTAATTTTGTGTTTATTAGATTTAACATCATTATGGAGGGAAAATGGGAAAAATAATTTCAGTCTGTTTTGAGAAATGTGGTTTCCAAGAATTGTCGGTTTGTCATGCTTCTGGATGCACTAGAAACACAGTGAATGCAAGTCAGCTCAACAAAATTGTGAAACAATATTAAAACTGCATTTATGATTGCAGTTACTAGATTGTTGTTGTATGCTAATTGTTGTCATTGGTGTCCTGGTGGGAGGTCCCAAATGGTTAATGAGGCTGATTTGTAGCATTAAATAAGTGGAACATTTGTTTATATGTAGAATAATGTATTTCTGGTTTTATGTAATGGTGTTTTCTTCTGTCATCAGGTGCTTTGCCAAAAGTTGAAGCTGCTTAAATATTATAGGATGCGGTCTCCTGTTAGTGCATGCAAGCAAAACAGGGTAACATTTACAGTGTATGTGAAAGGCCCTATAGAGGCTCACTGCACAGTAAATCAAGGTGTAAAGAGGAGAGTTTTAGCTGCCTGGTCTCCTGCCTCCTAGAACCATAGAATTAAGATGACATGGACACACCTGCACTGCTGCAGAATGTGAAGAGTGAGTGGCTGTTTTCTCAGTCTCTGGCAGTAAGTGTTTCCTGGCCTGCACCTTGCTGATGCTCTGAGAAGATTGCAGGAACTGGCTTTATTCCCAGCTGGCTGATTCAGCAAGAAATTAGCTAACTCCAACCCCCCTGTTTTTGTTGCAATTTCCCTGCTTGTATACGTGGCTGTTCCAGGCTATCTACTGGGATGCAGAAATGTGAAAGGCCAGTACAAGTACTGGTTCTGATAAATTCAGATTTGCCTCTTCTGATGGACATTTTCTTTGCTTTCTGACTACTGCAGCCTCTTGTGGTGCAGAAGCAGAAGGCTGAACAAGCTCAGTGCTCTCTGTGGATATATAACAAATGAAATATGCTAATACATGATTTGTCTTCCTCTCCTGAGATTCTTCTCTTATTAGATGTTTTCAAGGTCTCATTACTCATTCGGTGTTTTGTTTTTTTGAGTCTTCAAATAGTTTTAAACTGTTCCCTGGTTGAGTAACATGGATATGGGCTGAAAAACTCAATAGCACAGTAGTGTCTTGAGTATTGCCTGTTTGCTAGGTAATATCCTAGTGGTAAACTGCCAGGTACCTGCATCATATTATGGATTCTTTCAGCTGATCTCATCAACCCTTCTGTTGAAAGCAGGACAGAGAATACATCTATCCCTGGAAAGATGGGCTGTATGTGCTGGATGCTATGTAGGGGATTTTGTTAAAGCCACTAACTGATAAGACTGCTTGAACAGGCTCTGGTTTTGTCCCCTGATTTTATAACTTTGTTTATACGAATATAAGGTGCTTTATGTGACCAACAAATTACATGTTGCCTCTGGACTGGTGATTCTCAGGTAAGTCTTTTCACAGAACAGCAGTTAAAAATGCTAATTGAACGTTAGGAGATGATATGAAAGGGAGGTACAAGACAAAGCAAAGAGTATCATCCTTTCGCTGTATGAATTCCTGGCTTGCCTGTGCTGGTGCACTGTGTACAGTTCAGATCCCTTTATGAATGGGGTGGAAAGGTTTGGCAGGAATCAGCTGGTGACTTCTGTTCAGTGTAACAACTGAGTGCCACTAAATAAAACTGCTAGGTGGGAGATTGAGAACAGTTCAAGGTGGGTTTCTTCCATGTGATGATATTTGGCACTCCTTCCCATACTTTTTGAGTAGAGGTTCTGTGGATTTCAGGGGAGACAGGATGAGTACTGGGAAGATCCACTTCACAGTACTGTACAGAGGAACCCCAGCAGGCTGGGAAGAGTGAGTCCAGGAAAGTACCGCAGCATTCTTGCTTTGGACGTGCTTTTTGGGTGTCCAGTTATTGGCTGCTGTTGGAAGCTGCTAGACTGGATGATTCCTTGGTCTGAATCAGTTCAGCTGTTCTTAGGTCATTTTGGTGTTTCTTGGGGGTACACTTGAGGATCATTTAACTAGAACCAGTTTTAGATGTACTGTCACTTATGACTCATCATTTAAAAATTAACAAAGATATTCATGCTCCAAACTCCAGGGGTATTGGGAGGATTGTCCTGGACATGAGAACTTGCTCTACACTTAAATGAGTGCTTACATTCTGAGCTTCTATGTGTCTGCCTGGAATTTTTTTTTTATTTTTATATTGTTATTCATTCTTTCATGCAAACATTTTTAGGATGTTTCTGGTATATTTTCAAATGTTAGAATTTTAGAATGATTTTTAAAGTATGCAAGGAAATTCAGGCTTAATTGCTGGAATAGCTTCCTGTTTTTAAACAAACACTAGTATTTCCTAGAGGAAGATAAATAGAGAAACAGCTTCTGATATTTTAC
The DNA here is from genome assembly GCA_013398955.1 of Callaeas wilsoni. Lineage (NCBI taxonomy): Eukaryota > Metazoa > Chordata > Aves > Passeriformes > Callaeidae > Callaeas > Callaeas wilsoni. Next base: position 9,990 of record VWPU01006324.1, read on the forward strand.
TAAATATGGCTTGGCTTAAGTTCCACTTTCACTGTCTGATCGGTCCTTCTGTAAAACACAAATATTCCAGACATTTTCTCTGCATGAGAGAGCACTTGCCTTCCCTCAGTGTGAAACTGCACACCCAAATGCTTTTCCCGTTTCCTTTTCCTCCCTCCTTCAGTTAAATTTGGAACACAATAGGTCGGTTAAAACTATAAGGAAAACCTCCAGGATGCTATCTTTACGTATGGGGTTTTACCATGCAGCTGTTTATCTTCTGCTAGGAGGAAACTATAAATGTATTTTTAATGCCAGGAGTTGGGCTTAAAATGCTATTAGTTATCTGGTGGGAATAGATTTGAAAATTAGTAAGCAATTAGATCAGTGGGCAAATACATTTTACTTAATGTTGTCAGTCTCATGGGCCTTTCCAATATCCTGTTAGCATCACCTGTTCTTAATGCTCAGCCTTTTAAAGCTCTTCCCTTACGCAGTGTGACAATAATAGGGAAAATTTTGTTTAACTCATAAATAAAAATTAATTTGTAATTTAAAAACCCCTGACTTGCATGGTTTCTCCAAGGGAAACAGAGATGTTCTCGGAACCTAAAGCTTTTCTTGGAGAAAATTTCTTCCTGTAGATAACCATCTTGAGAAGGGCCTTAGTTGGGATAACAAAACATGTGGGTTTTGGTCTGATCTTTTGAACTTGCTTAAATTATGTCCTTAGCACACACCAGTGATGTATTTGTTTGTAATTGCTTATTTTTCTTGCTGAATTTAGACCTCTGTGAGCCGTCTGTAATGTGTCACATAGATGCCACTATTTAGAAATGGGGGAAATGTAGGAATTATAAACTTTCTTGTTTACTATTTCAAACGTTGAGACCAGTCTTTGAGAATACTGAAGAAAAGACCTAGTCCTCTTCAACTGTTGAGTGTCTCATCATTCCTTGTCTGCCAAAAGCTCACTTTAAATCAGTGGTAGTATGAGGGCTCTTGTACTCCAGGCACTACAAAATCTGAAAAAGATCCTTCATGAGGCTGCTGTGCCACAAGTGAGACCATATTTTGTAAAATTCAGGCTTTCTACTTCAACAGTAGAAAATTCTGTACTTGACTAACAAGTGAAGTCTGTAGGCACTTTGCCTAAGACATCAGTGGGAGTTTTCCTGGGGTAAGGCCTGCCCATAGGAAGCAAACTGAGGCTGAATTTTATTAGTGCTAACTAGCTGGCTATCACATTTCCTGTTGTGTGGTGTGAATCAGTCCGTCTCTTCATCATGTAACTACTAAGGACAGATGGCATTTAAAGTGTTGCCTGCAGCTGTTTTCTTGAAAAATGGCTGTAGTTTTCTCTCTGGAAAAAAAAAAGCAGAGATAATAAAGATTATTTTCCTGTTGCTTATAAACCTTGCAAAAGTTGAAGTGATTTCCATTTTTTTACATGTCACTTTTTTATTGTGTGTCATTGAAGACTATTTTATCAGGTGTTATGGTCCATCCCTGTTGGCAGGAATTCCTCTGAACTGCTGTTGAGGGAAACATCAAAACTGGTCCTTAGAGCATGTGCATTGTTTTTCAGGAGAACTGAAGCAGAACGTGGAAACTCATTTTTAAAAATCAATGTGGCTTTTTGCCAGAATTATTCTATTCAGAAGATGTCTCTGAACCTTTTAAGGGGTTGCACTCTCCACTGCATGATGCAGTTGTGAGAGTGAAAAGAGGGAGACAGGAGCGCACCACCAGTGAGGAAGACAGAGCTGATTTCTACATGTAGCAGCATTTTGTCTGTGCATATGAAAATTGACATCATGGTGTAGGAATGTTGACCGTGTTTTGCATTTTGCTAGCTGCACTTACTGGAAAGCATGTGTTTCAAAGGGAGTTTTCAATTTTTATATGTCTTTGCTTCCATAATAGCCCAGTCTTATTTTGAATGTAGACTTGAGCTATGAATAAAATTTAACTCACGGAGTAAGATTCCTCTGGCACAAAATGTGAATGAATTATGCAAACATTAACCAGTAATGTGCATGTCTGGGTCAGAATAGTCAAAGCCAACCTCTAGGTTCCACTGTCACCACTCAACATTGTCTTATTCTCTTCAAGAACGCCTTACTCTGAGAGTAAGGATGCTGAGTTTGAATGATCTTCTCTCAAGAAAAGCTGCAGTAAGTGTGGAGAAAGCTGGCTGCATAAAACCAGCCCTTTGGTTGTGGGAAATTTCCATTAATGTGATTTCTTAGTTCCCGATGGGTCTGTGAAAGAAGGGAGCCTGGAAGTGAAGAATAAAGACTAGCAGCAATGAAAAAGTGGCACTAGCTCTTCATCTGGAGAGTAATTATTCAGATAAAATTGGCAAAATTCAATTAGATTATCTATCAATAATGGACTGGCCTCTCTCTTTGACCTTCAAAATCCAATTAATTTTCCCAGAGTTATATACTATGTAGAAAGTTGGCAATCCAAGTTTCCCATGTCATCAACTCTATCCGGTCTCCTGAGAAAGAGTTTTTAAGTGCAACATCCTTGCACCTGCTAGTTCTTCCCAGCTCTTCCCAAAATCGGACTGCTCTGAACACCTTCATGAATTTATTCCATGTTACTGAAGCAATTTACTGACTTTAATAATGGGATTCCCCAGCTGATAGGAGAGGTCCAGTTCCATTAACCTGTTCTTGTGATGAAGGACACAATTCTCTTTTCAGTGTCTGTGAGAGATGGATTTGAAAGAGTTAGACATCTGTGTTCTGAGAAATTACATCTGCATCTTTAAGTGAAATCAAAAGTACCTAGTACCTGTAAAAGAGTCTATGCCTTTGCCTGCAGAGAAAAGTTAGCACATTTTTTCACATGGAGCATTTAACAACCCTAGGCAAATGTAACTCTCTTCTTCAGGTGTGCAAGGTCTCAGTTCACTGCTGAAATTTTAAACTTTGTTCCTATGTGTGTGCTGTATGGAAATGCGTGCTTGTATAGCACGTGTGATTGCACTAACAAAGTCTCAGGCAAATCAAGATTGCCTTGAGTTTTAGTCTGAATAAGTGTTAGGGAGCTGCAGGTTCCTGATGGACTCTTCCCTACATATAAGAAACAGGGCTGCTGCAGAAAAGAGTGGTTAACCCCAGCATTATTTTTAGTTGAGAAATTAAGACACCATCAGAGCTTTTTGCACAGCTAAATAAGAATATGGATTGAGAAAAATGAGAAATGATGCTTCATGTTGAAGGGTGATGCATTTTGCTAGGCTGAATACCTCCTCTGGTTTTTTAAAATAGGGGCCTGCTTGCTCTCTTTTGTGTTGGAATTGACTCTTCTAATAAAGTAGCTTAGAAAAAAATCCTGTTCAGAGCTGCATAATTAACACCAGATAGGCCATAAATAATGTATGGAGCACCCGAGTAGAAATAAAATTTAGATTTCTGGGGACATTCTTGATTCTAACAGATCTTGCTTTCAGCAACTTATTACTCAGTGCAGGTATTTGTGTTGAAACTTTCCAAGTTCTGCTGATCAATACTTGTTCTGTTCAGCTTCTCAAATGCTGGTGTAGCTCACCTGTGTCCATTGCTCTTTTTGGAGAGCTGCCCCAGGCTGTGCAGGTTCTGTGGGCTGTGAGTACCAGAGGAAGGATCTGTGCTGCAGGGGGGATTTTTCCCCCTCTGGGTTTGTGTGAGGGTTGATGTGGTGCTCGGCTCTTCCCAGGGCTCTGGAGCTGCAGAGGCCTCAGTGGGATCCGTCCTGGCTGCTCTGCAGGGCACGTAAGAGCTCGTGTTTCTCAGAGACCTGTAAGCTCAGTTGCAAGGCTCTCACCTAGCTGTTATTTTCCTACATGTTGCTAATGTTTACTCTATTTTTTTTTTATTTGCCAACTGCAAAAAAATTAATGATTATTCTTAATATTTCATCAGAACATTTCTACATTACCAGCTGTATTTCAAATATATCTCAAATGTTCAATTATTAATTGTCATGATACCTACCTATGACTTTTATTGTTTATTTCTAGAATCTGATTTCAAGTAGAGCAAGAACTGTACAAGCTTTATTGTTAAAGGGTGAAATTTAAACTTTATTGGGATTAAGTATTTAATAGTATAATTTGCTGCATATGTTGCAAATACAAGCTGCTATGAATAGATCCTCTGTAAAAAAAAAAGCATTTGATATGTTATGTATGGACTTAAATCCACTATGTTGTTATCGTTAACTAAAGGAAATTATAAGAAGAGATTTACAGAGAGGGGTTTATTCTATTAAATTTAATTTCTTTAAAACTTTTCTCAACTGAAGTTGAATTTGGTTTCTGTATTTTGACTTTGTTTAAAATGTGCTGTACATAACTTCCTCTGTTCCTTGAATATTACTCTGAAAATAGTACAAATTGGCTGTTTTTCATCTACATGAGAAGAGAAAAATATAATTAGTAGCAGTAGGTGGATTATTTATCTAAGTGGAGTGCCCTGATTTTCTGTTTGTGCACTCACAGTAGGCTTGAGGATTTAAGCACAAGGTTTCCTGTTACATTACTAGATCTTTTAAAATGTAATTTCTATACCGTGTAAGGAACTGGAGGGAGACTCTCCCTTTCCTACATATCTTTGGCCTCCAGCCTCCCAGGAAGTAGTAATACAGAATACACTGATTTAGAATAGGTATTGGTTTGGATTCTTACAGCTTTTAGGTAATTTGAAATGATTCTGTGTTCGTAAATGGCAGAAATGAACGGTTTTGGTCTATTTTGAGATTTAGAGACCATATTAAATCTTCTTAGTGTAGAACTTTTGACTTGGAGATTCAATTATTGTCCCACACCTCCTTTTAAAGTATGTAGCTGCTTATTTGAGGGTTTTATGTAAGCAGGTAATAAGGGGGGGGGGTGTTTGAGAAGTTGGTCGTATTTTTTTATAGAACAATTTGCAGTCAGTACCTTCATCATTAAAGCTGGAGTAATGCAAAGTGAGGGAAATCGCTGCATGCATTATCTTAACTCTAGGAAAGAAAAATCACATAGGGAAGGGATAAGTCTCATTCAGTCAGTTTTGAATGCTTTTCTGCAAAGGGGCAAAACATTTTAGACCTTGTGTGATGTGTAGGATTTCTTTCAGCTTTTCCACCAGGAACTATAAAAAGGTTGTATAAAGACACAGAATAATTACAGCTTGAGTCAGGCCAGCAAGTTGGCTTTTTTCACTATAATCACGATAAAAGAACATCTTTCTTGGCCAAAAGGACTCGGCTCTGAAATAGAGATGTTCTGGACTGATAATTCCAAGTACAGCCAATCCTGCAGTGAATACGCAGGTTAAGATTTATATTTGTATCTTGTTATTTAAAATGGATGCTGTTTAGGCTTCTTATAATAGCATTTTACTCTGTGTAGGGTGCAGAGGAAACCAGGCCTGTAAGAAGTGCAAATGAAAATAGAAATACTGCCACAGATAACTCCAGCATGGCTTAACAGTGAGACTCTTATTGTTTGCAGTTTGCAAAGCAGTGGAGAATGTGAGGAAATGTATAATTATGCAGGGTAAGAATAGATCAACTGAATCAGTAAGATCACAGTATTTCACACCACTGCAAGTTCACCAGATCGTGAAGGTTCCAGCTTCAGTAGTTTCTAGTGTCATTGTTGTCTTTAGTCTGAGAAGTTATAGCTGTATAGGGCAAAAGGAATCTTCTGCAATTGAATAAAAGGGCAGATGAATTTATTTCCCTCCCTTTGCCCAGTCCATTGTTCTTGGATTCTGTCTGTATTTTGAAAAGCCTTAGAATGCTAAAGACAAACATATGAGAATCTGGAACCATGCTAAAGCTTTAGATACTGAGCTGTTAGGGTTGGCCTCCGAGCTCACATTAGCTTGTACTGGCAAACTAAGAGCTGACTGTGGATAAGAAAATTCAGGGGAGGTTATTGCCACAGATCCTTCCAAAAGTGCTCAGGAATAGTTGAAAAATATTCTGTAGGAATAGTGCTCCTCTGTAAATCTTTAAAATTAAACTGTGCTGTCAAGAATTGTGTTTAACCTTAAGTGCAAATGGTAGTGGTAAAAGAGCAGCTAGATACACAAGAGTAGATGATCTTGCACCATTGCTTAGACATGAGGCATGTATTGGGGACTCCACATTTCCCCTTGCCCTTGCTGCTTTTAAAAGTAGTGGACAGAGTATCCCATGTCCTACAGAGGTGCGACAGTTTTTCAAAAGACTGGGTGAAAGGGAAACACCAAGATTATGTGTACTCTTGTAGAATTCAGTATCTAAAAGCTGCTTTTGAAAAGCTTTTCCTTACTGGTCATCCTATTTGTGAGAAAAAGAGTGGTGTTTTCCATTTGGCTGGAGTAGGAGAGGCCGAGTGAGTCGCCTTCTAAAGGATGTCCATGGCACCTAGAGCTGACTGCTCATTTTGCATGCAAGGCAGCTGCGTTAAGAGATTTGATTGTACCAGCAGCAGCAGTAAGAGTCAGCCCCTCCACAGCCTTTACTGGTCAAAGCAGTAGCATAACTACAATCTCTGCTTCGTGTTCAGTTGTGGATCTCTAAGTTTCAGTTGCTGGTAGATGCAGTGAAATGCCAGTAACTTGGTACTGGCTGAAAAGTTACCGCCTCCTCCAGTTAGCTTCTTCAAACTGCTGGTAAAGAGAAGGAAATGACCATTTATCCTACTGTCCATCTGCTATGCCATTGTAAACTTCAGTGTGGTATTCTGGAGTAAAATTATTCTGTTGAATTTCCTGTAGAAAGATAATCATAATTGGAAAGCAGTGCATGACTTATGACATGTCTCAGTTCATCTGTCCTGGGAACTATCCATTGTACATACACATCTGCTTCTGTACACCCACACAGGATGGGAAGATATTCCTCCACAGGAAGGTCTTCCGTTCCCTCAGAATGCAGGTGGTATGTATTGGCAAATCACGTCTGGTGGATGTGGGGGCCAAGTTCCCAGAGCAGTGCACACAGAGTGAAGCAATTCACTCCGCTGAGCTGCTCGAATGAGAATACAAGATGAGTTGAGTAGGAATACAATCACATGGCCCATCTTTCAGGGCTCCTTCTGTGATAACTGTTTCACTTATACTTGCTACTTTTTGCATTTGAAATATTGACCACTAGAAGACTAAAAACGCTATGTAATGAAATCAGTCACAAGGGAGACACTTAGTGCTTAAAACATTTAAACAAAATGCAGAGCATTTAATAGAGCATCATACAATTTTAAATTCCAAAACTCTAGACCATATCTTGCCTTTGAACTGCAGGTGTTCCTAAGTGCTGTCCATTTTTTATCCTTTGAATGCCCTTCTGTAATCACCTGGATCATTTGAAAATTGCTTAATGAAATTTTTTTGCTGGACATGGAAGATGGGTAAAAAAGTTGTAGTCTTGAAACTGTCCTGATTAGAGCAGGCACCCTTTTCTGAATTAGCAGTTTCTATTTTCATTTTATGTCTGACTTGCTCAGCTGTGTCTTTTCACATTTCAGCAATTCTGGTTCATTCTGAGGATTTATTTCATTCTTTCCAGCAGCAGGGCCTGTGTTTATCTTTTGTCACCTCAGTAAGAGCCCTTTCCCCTTCACCATATCAGTCCTCTAGCATTACTGTACACATTGTACAGAAGGACAAAAATGAGTCATTAAGCTAATGACCATTAGTCTTAACAGTTGTCAGTGAACAGATGCCTGCAGTGTCTGTCATGTGAGCTTTTAATTGCTCTGGGGTTTGCTGCTAAAGCAGAGTAATCTAAGTAGTGGCTTATTAGTGAGTGTACATGTGAAATGCTGTCAGTTAGTGCTGGCAAATGAGTTGTGACCAGGAAGGGAACAATCTTCAGATTAATGGTATGTCCTCTTACATAGTTGCCTTATTTGCTTTTTGCTCAGTTATTGAACCTTTTTCTAGTTAGCATTTAATTTTTAATGCTGGATAGTGTCTGGCTCAGTACAACACACAGTTAAAACCTTGCCCTGCTTGAGATGCTTTCACTGGCAAGAGAGAAAGATGAAATATACTTGAACAACCACCCTTTCTCCCCTGCAGAAAGTGAGAGGAAGCTGAAAAATGGATGGATCATAAATATCAAGACTGGCATCACTGGACTGAAGGAATAGTTAAGCTGAGATTTAAATGTAGCTAAATTAGAGTGCTTGAAGAAGTGAGTTGCACTGTTCACTGTTTGAACAGTGGGCCTCAGTCTGGGAAACCATTTCAGCAGCAGCACAGGTGGGAATGATGAAGACACTGGAAGTCACTGTCAATAATCTCAAGGTGGCAGATGAATGATAAGACAAAAGTAATTTCTTAGGGAAAAATGGTTTACTATGAAGTAGCATGCTTTGCCTTGTGGTTGGTGTATCAGAATTCCTGACACCAGTAAAGCACAAAAAGCTTAAAACTTCTAGAGTATTTGCAGAAATGCATTTGAGACTTACAGACTGCGTGTTATGAACAGTTTCTTTCGGGAATTTCTTTTTAAAATCGTGCTAAACAGGTGTGCACACGTGGAGGGCGCTTGGCTGAAAGGCATTCACCTCATGTGCCTTATTAATAGCCTTAAACCAACATTCCTACAGCAGAACCGTGACCATTTAACTGCTTCCTTATTGTGAAAATGTGCCTGACCAACTCAATGTGCAAGGCTGCTCAGTCCATAAACCCTGCAAAGGGACTTATTGCAATGGAGAAAGAAGAGTAGACAAAGAACCGGGTTAATATCACTAAAATTATCAGAACTGGTGGAAAACTAACAGTGGAAAAATCACATTTTCCTCACCATGTGTTAAACGCATTGGTGTGCTGAGCTGTTGGAAATCCTAAGTGAGCCTGGGAGTGAACATCTGGCTGGGGCATTTCTCTACAGTCTGGTTTCTTCCAGGTGAGAGAGGATTCGTCAGCTAGAGGTAACAGGGAGGAGAACCACTTTGATTATTTACACTCCTGTTCGGGGTGGTCTGTCTTTGTAAGCAGAATTTTGGGATGCCTCCCTCCCTCCCCAGCCCCTCTTTAGAGAAAAGCTGACAAGATGGTAGCAGACACCCTGGGTGCTCTGCTGAGAAAGGTGGATGAAGGGCAAAGCCCAAGCTCTCCTGTGGCACTTACAGGACTATTCAGTCATTGAGAAGCTTTGTGATGGTAATATGGATTATCAGAAGGTTTCTGTCTTCCTGATCTGTCAGAGTTGCTTAGTTGCATACCCTTTGGGTTCTCCTACCTGAGTTTTGGGCTATTTTATCTTCAAAGGAGTTGCGCCAAAGGTCTGTTTTCCTGCTGAGAAATTATTCCAGTTCTTGGTGGCTGAGAGTTTGCCTGTTTCCAGGTCGGTTTCTATTGTGAGAATTTGTAGTCATTTACAGTAGCAGAGCAATTCCGTCCATTTCATCTACCTGTTTAGTTCATGATAAACACCATCCTGTTGCTGATGACAACCTTGTATAAACAGTATGCAATGAAGAAAAATTACTGGTGCTAGGGCAGCCTTTTTTGGGGGCTGAATACTTGCCAATTTTTCCCTGCCACCTGAATCAGAAGCAGATGTACAGAGACTGAGGGCAGGGAGAAAACTCCGTCATTAGCAATGAAAGGCAGGGCAGTGCCCTGCTATATATGATAGAGTCACGCTTCAAGTTTCCTCACGTGACAAAAGTCTCTGTTTTTAATTGCATTCATGAACAACTTTAATGTCAACATCTTCAGCATTTAGCTCTGAAGTGTATAGTGGTTTAGGATTCTTTTTTTTTTCCCCTAAGTGCCGTGGTTTTAATACCATTCCATCACCCCACACATTTCCCTTCTTTGTGTTTTCATTATGCAACAGGAATTCTCTTAAAAATCTGGATCCGCCACTAGTTCTAGCAGGTGTTTGGCTTCTGAGTGCCAGAGTTTTTTTCGTCATGCAGCTTATGGATGAGAATTTCACTGCCCTTAGGCACAATTTCAACTGAAGTATATGAAAAGCATGTTACTGTGTCAGTTCAAATTATATCACTATTAAAGAAAAAACTCAAAAGGAAATTAAATATAAATAATCATACTAACATAACATAACATTAATAACATTAAGGTTATAATTTAAATTAAAAAGAATTGGGAAAATCTGAGTCAGAAGTCCCAGACTCTCCTGAGAGCAGCCATTGTAAATGAGGATATTGACAACTTTGAGGCACACAATATGTCTTGATGAATAGTACTATAATACTGGAGTATATAAGAACTAAGTGTATTTTTAGCTCTGTATAATATACTGTATGGGAACTAAGCATTGTGTGAAGTCTTGCATTCTACTTTCCCTCATCCTTATCCTGTTTATCTGATGGTGGCTAACACTCCTTTGCTGTACCCCGCAGTGTCCTAGGTCCCATTTTGCTCACATACAAATATAGAAATTGCTACCACCTGTATTGCCTTCCTTGCAGTGTTTAGACCTGCATGTAGAAAAGTCGGTCATATGTAATGGAAGGTGTTTTTCCTTAAATCCTGCATCCTGCTGTCACACCAGTGTGCCACATCACTGTGGCCAGCTGAAAACAAGGAGGCATTTTACAAGTGCTGTGCAGAATCGTTAACAAAATGGTGTCATGAAGTTTCCCCTGCCCAGAGTTTTTGCTTTATGTTAGTTTGCGGGAGGATTTTTGTTTAGTTGCAACTTTTGGTTACCTGGAAGCACTCACAGCTTTCTTGTAACCTTTCTTCAGCATCTTTAGAGTAGTTATCAGTCTGGATACTGGGAAAGGGGACGAGGAGGAAGTAATTTATTAGAAAGGGGTGATGTTGGTCTTGCAAGCCAGTTGGGTGCTATTTATCTCACTGAGAAAGGATTAGGTGGCTACAGCCTCTTGTTCATCTCATGAGGCCTCTGTTCATCAATTTTTTGTGGTGTTATTGAGTAATCCTAAGGTCTGTGTTAATGCATGGCCTGCCAAAACTACTAGGGTGTCTTGGCCCTTCATGGTGGAGGCTTCTTCTACCCATTAAAGAAATGACCCTATATCCTTTCTCATTTCATTTTGTTCTTTCCTTTGCTCCTTAAGCAATGTGAATTTTCATTCAGTGCATGTGTTGATTTGTTGGGCTTTATAATCCAGCTGCTTCTGACAGTGATCCTACATAACCTTAAACTATGCTTCTTTCTTGCCTTTTGTAAAGAAATCTGCAGTTCCTCAAAGATTATGCTTCCAGTCTCCTCCAGTATGGAACTGGACCTGCAGCTGTGGGCATGGACAAGCAGGGCTGTCTGTTTGCTGCCAAGGAGTGCGGTTGTCAGCAGCTTGTCAGTTTAACAACAACGACAAAAAATCCTTCACCACATGGTGTTCATGATAAAGGACACTAGCAAAATGTCCTGGATTTGGCTGTATGGAGTTATTTTTCCACCTGGTGGCTGGTGTAGTGCTGTATTTTGGATTTACGATGAGAATACTGGTGTTTTGGTTGCTGCTGAGCAGTGCTTTCACTAAGTCATGGACTTTCCATCTTCTTACACTGTCCTGCCAGCCAGGAGGCTGGGGGTGCACAAGAATTTGGGAGGGGGCACAGCCAGGACAGGTGACTCCAAGTGGCCAGTGGGATGTCCCATGCTGGATGGGAACACACTGAGCAATAAAACTCTGGAAAGTTGGCCAGGAGTGGGTGGCTGATCCTCAGAGACTGGCTGGGCATCAGTCAGCAAATACAGAGCAATTGCACTGGGCATCACTTGTTTTGTACTTTTTTTAATCATCATCATTATTATTGTTTTATTTTCCTTTTTGGTCCTATTAAACTGTCTTTATCCCATGCCAAGAGTTTTACGTTTTTCCTGATTCTTTCCCCCATGCTGCTGTGGGTGTGAGTGGGGGGATTGTCTGTCTGGTGTTTAGCTGCCTATCAGGTTAAACCACAACACAAAACTTTAAAAAAAATTACAGATTATCCTGGTTTCTTTGCTAAGGATACCCATAGTACTTTTGGAATATATTTTTTTCTGTGGAGATCATGAGAACCCTTAGAAGCTGTCAATGAGTAAAAGGTAGAGTTCCATGAGAATATGCTCCAATCTTACTGAAAGGACTTTATTTATGGCAAGAATTTTGCCAATTACTAGATTACTAGATAAGGAATAAAAAGAAGGTTTTGTCTGAAGTAGTGGAACATATGGTAAAAAAAAGCTGATAAAAATCTTTTTAGACTTCAGTCACCTATGTCTGTCTTGCAAGATTTTAAAAAGAGGTTTAAGTGAAATAGTATTTTCTGTCTCATTTCCAGATATTCCTTCCTTTCACTGTTTCATCACAGAGGACAGTTGATAAAGGGGATTCAATCTTAAACAAAAAAAGAGTGAAAACACCCCCCAGCCACTCCTATGCCCCCAAAGCACAAGCTTTGGGGAACGTGCAGGTAGAGTCTTCACTCACCAGTATCCATTGTTTTATCTATGTGCTATAAAATTGCTTTTCTGTTGGACCTAAACATTGCTGTGCCCCTTCCCCATGCCCCAAGGCTAAGCTAAAGACTTAGGAAATAATTGGGTGTTGCATATTTTGAAAGCAGGATCTGATCCACATTCACTAACTTTCTGACAATAATTGGAAGTGAACTGCTCTAGGGTTATCTTGTCTGGGTGCTGAATTTTGCCCTTTGGCTCTTACAAAACTAGAGAGAATTGGGTAAGCAGTGTTACTCACAGACCTAACAGTAAGTGTTATATTGCAAGGGATGTTGTCCTGCTACAGCTGGGTTTGGGCCCTGGTTCTGTAAGGAGGTCCCTGGGAACTTTGCCACGGATGTCACTGGGAGTCTGCTAGTGCTGCTCTTTTTGAAGTAAATTTTAGGCACATCCAATCAATTCTTTGGAAAGAAGATAGAGTCTGCCTAACACAGAGTTTAGAAGAAGCTTCACTGGAAGAAGGAAAACTTAAGGGTTCATATTTCTTTCAGAAATATGAAGCAGAGTTGATATTTAAGCTGGGTTTTGAAAGTAAATGAGGTTTTGGCTAAATACTGCTGCAGCCTTTCAGTGAAATGTTTAATCTTTTAGCCAGACAATAGCAAGAGAAAACATAAGTAATTGTTGATAAATATCCAAAAGCTTAATCACTAGTATAAATTTTAGAGGGTGCAGAAAAAGATTTCAAAATGTGTTGATCTCAGTCTGCAGCCCAAGCTATGCCAAAGAAAATGTATTTACATTTAGGCAAGAAAAATGGTGATAGAAATGTCCTTTTGAAAATACTGAAAGATAGGATCTTAACTTAAAAACGAAATGATCTCCATTGTCCTTCCTGTGTCAGTGTTGGCTTAAGGTTGTACAAACCAACAGCCTGAAGAAAGGTGTAGGCTGAGCACTTTTGTTCTGGTGACGTGATCTTAAGCACATTCCAGTCGCTGGAATTACTCCGAGTGCTCGAATGGGCGCAGGATGGTTTGAGCAGCACAGATGATGTAGGCATTTGCTTTCTTGCAGCTGTGAATATGATTATAGTCACAGCTTAGATTCAGTTTTCAGTGATAGGCACTTCAAACAATAGCTGAGCTATCAATTTCTAAATTGCTTGCTGGCAGCATTTTACTGTGCTGGAAAAAGGTGGCTTATCCAAAATATTTAAGAATTGTCTTTTGCTTATCTTTGTATGTATCTTCAACTCTGAGGCACATTTTTCCAAGCTTGTTTTATTTCTTCATGTTCAAACAGGCCTAGAATGAGAGATGAGAGGAAAAACCATTAGATTTGGTCTTAAATCAGACATGTCTTAAGTCTGCTTTTAACTGATACAGAGCATGCAACGTGGAGGAACAGTCCCTGAGTCTCCCACCCTAGCTCAGTCCCCAGCACAGCTTTTGACTCAGTGTTTCTGATTGTCTCATTGTTTCAGTCGTGACTTCCCTGATGAAATCTGACAGCCAAGTTTTCTTTCGGAGTTCTTCTATGAAGAAGTGCTTGACTTCAGTTCAGCCAAGTCCTCTTTCATTTTTCTAGAAGAAATGACATTTATACTTTAATTCTGATTTGAAATGCTGGCTTCTTAGTTTAATATTAATAATTAAATAATTGGCCTGGTCTGCAGAAATGCTGAGCTGCTGGCAGCTTCTGTGGAAACTCGGTTCGCTTGCAGGGTCTTTAAATGTTTCAGAGTGTCTAGCATTAGGAAGCTGTTTTTGTAGATCTTGGCCATGACAAAAGCTAATCTGACTCTTGCTAGATATTTATTCATCAGGATTTCTTGCTCTGGACATATCCAAAGTGCTGAACTGTTAACGTGACATTGTTTATCTGCAAGTATGCTTTTTCATGTTGTGATGAAGCTGGAGTGCTGTGCTCTATCTAACATTTTTGTATTGGAGTCCTTGAAAATCCATTAAACTAAACTGCTACTTAGCTGGTATATTACTTCCCTGGGGCGTAAATCAAAAGCTGCAGCAGCTTAGGAGACAGATATTTAACTTGAGTTAAATGGCAATACACACATTTTGGTATATGATTGGACTTGCTGTGCATATTAATGTGACAAACATGTATTTACAAGTCATTTAGATTGCAGGTAGTTTTTCTCATTTTGCTTTTCTCATCTTTTTTTTTCCCCTGAAACAACGATTTTGGAAATGAACGCTGCCCATTTTCCGCTTCCAACAAGAACTAATAAAAGAGCCACAAAACGATGGAAAGCAAACTGCCTTCACTGTATTTGTCTTTTCTTTATAAAATTTACTTTGGGCAGGGTAGTGCAGTTGTGCATAACTGTAAAGCTTTAGTTGATTGGACCTTTAATCTTTCATCTGTGTTTCTTTTAAAAAATAAGATATTGAGGCAGTTTCAGGAAGAACACGGTATTTGTCATTTTCAGCATTTGAAATAGATAATTTTGAAGCTTTCCATCTGCATTACTCCAGTTTGCTCTCATTATGCTCCCAATTTTAGCAAGGACACAGGCTTAGTTAGGGAATGACTGATTTAAGTCATTTAAGGTAATGTTTATATATCTTAAGTGTACCTAATAGTAGAGTTCTTACTTTTCTGTTGGTTGTGGTTCTTGATGCCAAGACACTCTAAAATTAAAAATTCCTCTGTACCTGAAATATTAATGTTTTATTTCTAATTATGCTCAAGTAATTTCTTTGAGACCTTACATCTGTTTTCTCATCTTCTTGACCTTCACAGCTCAGATTTAGTAGAAAGCTCTCTTTCTAAAGCTGCTGCTGTCTATATATAAATATGGAACAATTACTTTCAAGTCTCCTGGTGGCTATGATTAAGTAGAATAGTAGCATGCCATTCTGAGGTTTGGTTGAGCTTTGTCTTGGCCTCAGTATCAAATTATCTCCAAGAAGTGTAGACTAAACTAGATCTTTTAATTTTTCTGAAATTACAATAGCATTTTAAGTCCTTGGATGAAATTGTTACTCTCTAACTTGGCAGGAATGACCAAGGATTAATATTTATAATTTTTAGTAATAGAAAAACTCTACAGTTTAGTGATTTGATAATTGTAAGTGAGCTGAGTGGCAATAGTTAACATGAATCCTGGGTACTAAGGAGCAGAAAGAGCAGTTAAAGTACTTTGCATCGTGTGGTGGTTTCAGAAGGTTCCTTTTGGGTCAAACAACCACAAGCTGTGCTGCAGCAGCACCTACTGTGCTCAGTCCCTGGGACATGCTCAGTCCACAGGATCAACTGAAGCTGGTTTAAACCAAGCCCCCTCCTTCGCATGTTCTGTGTGGGCGTTCAGTCCTGCTCAGCCATGCTCCTTGCTAATGGCCCTGTTGGCTGGGAAGCACTCAGTGAGCATTCCTCTTACTCTCAATAGTAAAATAAAATCAAATCCAATCCTCATGTCCAGCAACTCGGGCAGATGCTTCTAGTCAGTGTTGTACAGAGCAATGAAGCTGGGCAGCATTAAACCCAACGTGCATCTCTTGGTGGAAGGAGATGTAAAAACCAGAGGCTTGGATACAGGCAGTCCTTTGTGTCTCGTGCAGCTGAAAGTGGAAGAGCAGTTTGGTCTTTCAGCACTCAGGTGGGGAGGTGGTGAGTGAGGAAGCAATCACAGCCTGAGATCAAAGCTGTGCTCCAGCGTAAGGCTTGAATAAACCCAGTGCCATTTCACACTTCCCACTTCTGCTGATCGGGATAGTTCTCCTTCATCACGTAGGCAGAAAGATGTAGCATGGAAGATCTTATTTTTTCAGTTTCTGACTAATAAGTTACATGTCTTAATCAACTAGAAAGATTTTCAAACACTTACCTGTTTCCAATTTATCTATTTTCTTTTTTTTCATTAGGTTATATGTACTTTCTTGCTGCATGATATATTGATTTCAATGAATTTTATGTAGTGATTAGTATTATATCTGCTTTGGCCACATTATCACCTTCTACTGTCTTCATATGCTTAGGATCATAAAAGCTAGTTTAAAATGCCTGTTCTAAATCTTAAGTGTGCTTGTAACTTGACACATTTAATTTAAAGCTATTGAGATTAAACTGGCTATTAAACAGACCTAAAACACTAGCATGAAATGTAATTGTTTTCTGAAACTTGCACTTACAGTCTTTACTTTAAAACATGAATTTATATCAGATTAGGTAAGTCATTCAGAGATGATCTCAAGTACACTATAAAGCCACAGACTGTTGAAATTTGAATTATGTTTAAGCCGAAGTGCCCATAGAAATATAAAAGCCTCATAAGGAGCATTGGTAGATTCCTCAGTGGGGAATAAAATAGACTAAGTGGAAACATTATATTTTGTGTTCAGTACAATGTATGAATGAAAGTGCATTGGGAACATGCAGCTTATTTGAAGGTATCTGCATCTAGAGGGTAAAAATGTTTTTCTTGTACTTTGGTGAGTGGATACAAAAGAGTTCTTTGAACATCTGAAGATCTTTTTTTCTTTTAGAAATTAACTTCTCATTTTGGTTGTTTATCAGATGTAATTCCTGGGTTTCAACACCAGATTGCCATGACAGCTTATAGTGTGTTCTTAGTGTTTTTTTAAAAATTTATTTTTAATTAACTTCTTGGCTGTATTCTTTCTTACTTGACTTATACTAGACAGGTAGCAGTACCTATTGCTGCAGCTGAAAGATCAGTTTCCATTGTAACCTCCTGTGTAACCTTATAAAATATCCACCTTTTACACTGAATTTTTCCGTGCTTGGAAGCCAGATATTGTTTGCCTGAACCTAGCAAGCATTCCCCTGCTTCTCAAGTGCCTAGCTGCTGATTAGCCTTTAACAAGAAAATGGAATGTGTGTTAGAAACCCCTAGTTTTTCTTGTTATGTTTATCAAATTGCGGTTTCAGCTTCAAATATTGCCATGTTTTATATTCAAAGCATAACACTGATTAATGTCCAAAGACTTTATGTTTTAAATGTTTAACTTACAAAGATGAGAAATACAAGCAAGTTTATTGCTACATATCCTATTGACAAATTTGTTTATGGGAAATTAGGCAACAGTGTGATATATACAATTAGCCAAGAAGTCTGGTGAGGTAATTTTGATTTTCTTCTGCCTGTAAATTAGGCAGCTCTTCAAAAAATACTGTTATAAATCACTAGCACTTAACAGTATTCTTTTCCAAAGTATTCTACAAATATAAACTAAACTTAACAATACACCATTAATATAGGTCAGTAGGTGTAGTAATTGTTTTACACCTGGCAAAACCGAGGTAGAAATGATAAGTACTTTACCCCAGGCCACTTGAGATTTAGTTAGATCTCTTATCCATTAGTCCTGTGCTGAAATCATAGGATTACATCATTGCCATGCTCCCTCACATAGGATCTATCGATAGCCCATTGAAACCAGTGGGGAGAAGTGCCAGATTATGTCAGCCCGTTTCATGTCTGGGTTATGCTTCACATGTCAAGGTTTGCATCGGCTGCAGCCAGCTCGGATTCAGCAGGAAGCATAACTGTGGACCTCTTTTGGTGGCCTTATGGGGGGAACTGTTATCAAATGCAGATTTGTTCTCAATATTTTATTGCTTAATTATGCATAAATAAAGTCAGCTGTCTAAAGTGTAAAAGTGAGAGCTCTGCTGCAATAAGCTTTATAGAAATGTCATGATAATATGGTGTGAATGTGAATTACTCTTGTTAGCCTGATGAGAAAACCCTCTTTACAATCTTGTTCAGTCTTGCATGCTGAAATATGACCTTTACCCTAGTCTAGACATGTCCTTTGCAAGCTATTTCTAGTTTATACGAAGACTGCTTGATTTAAACCAAGTATGTTGCTCTGATGCTGTCATGACCGATGGGGTTTGCAGTCTGAGAAGCTGACAGCTCACAACAGAGTAAGCAAAAGCACTGTAAGCTTCTGCAGACCATCCTGCAAATGACATGTCATCTGCTGTTTATGAGATAAGTTGTGGGCTTCAGAAGGTGAACTTACTGCAAGAGAGAAAGTGCAGTAGGTCTTACCTTCCTTTTCCACCACAAACTGGTTTAAATTAGGTTGATTACTTTTGAAATCTCTAGTTAGCTGGCACCTATATTTGTACCGTTCTAGCCAAGAGTCGAGAAACTGGGCAATGGCAACTGCCAGCTTTCATGTAAAATTGCTGTGTAAATGTCAAAAGATACAGTTTAATTATACCCCTGTTTATTAAGTTTATTCATTGGTAAATGTCCAGCAGTAACTTGTACATTTCAAGGCTTTTTTTCTTCCCTGAAAGGTTTCAACCTTTTGGAAGGTAATGTTCATCTCCTTGCCCTGTCCCCACTACTGCAGCTGGGCTCAATATTCTACACTGAAAAGATGATTGCTTATTTTCTCTAGTACGCCAACCAGTTGGCTTCTCGGGGCAGTGTTAAAAGCAGGAGGAGTAAGGGCAGAAGAGCCTGTGCAGAACACTTGCTGCGTGTCTGGGTTGCTGGAGACCTGCGGTGCAGTGGGATGGTGTTGGCCCAGCGTGTGCTCGGCGTGTGAGCACGCTTCGGGTGTGTTGTGATTGCTGACCAGGCACAGATCCTCCAAGCAAAAGCCGTTTCTCTAATCAGGGCCCAGGTGTCAGACAGCCCAGCTGGAGGTACCAGCTATGATTCTGACAGAATTAACTGCTCTGTAGCTTGAAATGAGCCCTTTTTTTTCTTGCCCAGCGTGTTCTCGAATGCTCTTCCCCGGTTGTGAATAGCATCCTGAACTAATAGGGAGCACTGCCCGTGTTCACTCCAGTTATTCCTACTCCCTTCCTATTTCTTCTCTGCAGTAATATCTTCCTGCAAGATAGGCAGGTAATTCATAGTGTCATGGCTTCACAGGTAACCCTACTGAACTAGATGAGCCCTCAAGATATCTTCTAAGCTGAGTTAATCTATGATTCTGTCTTTGTTTCTTCCTGTAAAAATAAATACATTGCATTTAGCCAAAATCCTGTTACCTGCAGTAGCCACTTCTCTAGTGAAGTGTATAAGGAAAAAGAAAGTGTAATGTTGCTTTTTGAATGTCTTTGAGCAGTGATGTTTGATAAGCCAGAGATGGTCTCCTTTGGTTTAGTAGATTTTTCTACTGTTGAGGCATCTTGTTTTGGTTTGGACCTCTGTAGGTATTGAGCATGTCTCCATCACAGCAAAATATCCACCCAGAAATACCGTGCCTTAAAACACCTTTTTTTTTTATTTTTCCCCTGCAGAAGTTCATGTCTAGATTTTGTAATTATATGCATAGTTTTTTTTTTTTTAAATTACTTGTGTTTGTAGTACATGTAACGTGACCTTTCTGAATTTCTTACAGACAAGAGCAGAGCAACCCCAAGGTGCATACTTCTTGCCTGAGTTTGCACTTTCTCCACAGGGGAGTTTTCTCGAGGATACCACGGGGGAACAGTTCCTCACCTACCGTTACGATGACCAGGTCAGTGTGCCATGTGTAAAAATTAGAGATTGTCACGTTCGTGTAACTCTGAGATACAGATTACTGTGAAACAGATTAAGATAGAGAGCGTGTGTTATCTTTTGAAGGCACATCAAATTTATAGCAAGTTGAATGATAGCACACTACACAAAATTAAAATTAAGGCATTTAGTTGCATAAATAATAAGTAAAACCACTTTTGGAAAATATGAATAGGATGTAGTGGAGACAAAAGCAGCAATATTTTAGTGGTGTGTTAATAGATGTTTATAGTTATGTCTGAAAAATGTGTAAAATTAGAGCTGATTGTCCTTTCTGTAAATCATTTGACTTGCTCTAATTTTTTTTATTTAATGGAAAAATCAGTGTTAGGCAGATCTTGTATTTTCCAGCTTGTGAAAAGTCAGAATATTGTATCAGTTCATGAAGTTTTTGTAAGAGAAGGTTGGGTGAATTATAAAGAAACAAATGAGAAGTGTAATAATGGATGGAGCAGTGTTTAGAAAGAAACAAATCAATTTTTTTTAAAGTTAAAAATCTTTAATGCTTTCTCCAGACCCATAGAAACATTAGGTTAAACATGGAATATAGATATAAATGTAAAGAAAGCAACATGAAAGAAATGCTGTTAATCTTGGCAAAAGATCTGAAGTAAACCTAGGAAATGTGTGGCGTGCTGTGGAAATTTACTCATAACACAATGTGTTCCAGGAGTCAGTTGAATTTCACATCAAAACTGTCTGAATTACATTCATAGGCACTTACAGAACGTTTCTTAATGTAAGAGGAGGGAATTTGTTAGGAAACACTCCCTGTAGAAGTGAGAGAAGAGCCAAACTTTCCCTGCATCACAAGGTATGGTTCCGTCAGTGATGGGCAGTTTTATTTTAAAAGATGGGCTCCTTGCAGGAGCTACTTGAAGAAAATAGTTTGCTCATCACTGCCCTAAAAGAGAGAACTGAGGTGAATTTATTTAAGCTTTAAACTGACAATCTTTTTAGCTAGACAAAAGGAAGCAGAAAAGATACAATAGAAGGCATGCTGAGCCACTGTGAACTATTTGAATTTAGTTTAAATGTTTACAATAATTCATACTTTGGCTTCCCTAGAGGGTCTTGATTATCAACAGAAAAGGTCCTTGGATAAGACCTTCCTTGGACCAAACACCTGGGAAAGCAATAACTTATAGGACAGTAAAATGCAGCTGCAACTCAGGCTGCATTTAATGACAGTAGTTGAAAAACACTATAAAGATTATACACTTTGATCAAAATAGTTTCCATTTAACAGAGCACGTTTTAGAGAAGATGATAAATCAAATGTAGCAGAGGCTTAGTCTGAGTCTTTGACTTAGACTGTTTGGACTATGTGAATAATATAGCTGATTAAAAAACAAACAAAATGAATCCCCTTGAAAAACCCTCAAATACCAGCACAGCTCTATACAGAAGCCAGTTCCAAGCTCAATTCCATTTGATGGAAAGAATTCCATTTGATGGAAAGTTTTCCATTAATTCCATTGAGATCTGAATTGGATCTAGGATATGGCCAGCTTCTGTTCTTTCATAAATGTGATTTAGTTTTGAAGCCTGCTCTTCCCAGACACTTAGCAGTATGAAATTAAGTTTGAATTCCTGGAACTGAAAGTGGTGCTGAAACATCAAAATGTTGAAAGTAAAAGCAACTGTATTAGCAGTAGTTTCTTTTGAAAGAAAATTCCGTTCTTAAGCATTATTTATTAAAAATTATAAATACTTTGAATGCAGATGGGATCTGACCTATATCTCTAGCTTTACCTTCCTGCAAGTAAACCAGGATTTCTTTGGTGAATATAAGATTTTCCTTGATTTTCTAGGAAATTAATCATAGGTTTGTAATAATACACAGTTATAATTATACTTTTGCTGAAATGTTAATACAAAACTCAATTGTATCCTAGTCAGACTGGGTCAGAAAACTAGATCTTTTTGTTTTCTGTGTTTCATTCAACTCCTTCTTTTGACATTTACTTGTATGAATGGATGGAACCAGAGGGTGAAAATCCTTCATCTGATAATTTCTTGAATTTTTTATAAACTGGGATGGATATGTTTGGTACGTGAAAGGTGTGGTGAGAATACACAGGTGAATAAAAAGAGAGGAATGTATGTACATTGAAAGTCCATTTTAACTTATCCAACACAGAGATGGGATCTGTACTGGAAGGGTACCACGTAAATAAAGAATGCAGCACCATCTTCTCACACACCTTAATTCCTTAATTTAGCTTTAGCAATTAATTTTCTATCTTTTCCTACTGTGAAGGGCTGCTGGCCTGTGGGAGATACATTCCTTCCTTTTCCCTGAACTCCAGAATTGTCCTCTGGGCATCCCTACAGAGTCGTGGCGTTCCTGTACATCCCAAGTTACACTTGAAAATTGGACAAGTGAAATAACCTTGTGCACTTGACTCCAATAAAAGAAGAGATCAGTCTGATCTGGTCTGCTGTGGAGATCATTCCTCCTCCTGTGTCCATGGAAGGGAACAGAACAGACAAAAGGGGTGAGAGGTTCCTGAGGCTGTGGTATGGAGGTGGAGAAAAGGGTGGCTCACAGCCTCTGTTCTTTTGGCTGACCAGAAGGAAGAAGAGAAGGAAGACCATCTATCCCTATCTTCCTGAGTGTGCTCTTTCCCCTCTTGCACTGTTCCTTTTATCCAGGCCAGTAAAATTTCCAGGGATAGATGGATAATATTTTTATATAGCAGCATCCTCATCGTTGTGATCCAAGATTAGTTTCCTTACATCCTCCAAACACAGGAATGTTTCAAAGGGGTTTTCTTTGGCTGTTGTGTGTGATATTTTTCAAGCAAGGAGCCAGTTTAATCAGAATCATTCATTCCTTTGTTAGTAAGTAATCTCAGTAAAATAGAACTAGCTGTTACTTAAATATTCAAAAGTATTTGCTATCTGAAATGACAAGCTTACAGTTTGAAATGAAAGATGAGTAAATATTAATAGGAACACACTGTACTCTGCTCTAGCCCAGCAGAATTGCACATGGATTCATGTTGCACATGCAAGATAGTACATTTTGTTCTGGTTTAATCTGGCAGGACTGTGCTCTCATTTTTGTACAGGACTGCACTAACCTCTTTGCATATTTTGTTGCTGTGTGTGTATTTAAGAATTACATGCAGATGAAATTCTTTGGCTAAATATTTTCAAAATTCAGTGAATATCTTTTTTACTGCTTCTATGACTATAGAAGAAAATACCTTTAAAGATCTGATCAAATACTGCCACCCTGATTCACTGGGGTGACATCTGCATAGAGTGGGACATTATAGTTTTGACACATTTATTGCTGTATCTTCAGAGGAAAACAGTGATTCAGAGCAAATACTTCTGAGGGATCCCAAAGGACAGAAATGTAGAAGTGTTTAAATTGGACATTTTCTGAAGGCTCCTGTGTTGTTCACCAAGTGATGTCTTGTATCAGTGCATTGCATCCTGCATTTCTGAAATTCTACTGGGTCAATGCAATTTAAACCTAACTTGGTACCAAATATATTTTGATGCATAGCCAAAGTCTTGAACTGCTGTTAGAAATTTGAGATTAAAAATAATGCCCCCTTCTACCATTCATGAAAATAATTAAATAACTGAACAAATATATGAAAATAAATGAAATTATGAAATAAATATACAAGTAATAGCCCTTTCTTCAGCTTTGAGATACATGTTGAACCGTGCCATAAGGAATAGTTTCCTAGTATTCTTTCTGATTTCTTTTGGCTTTTCACCTTTTAATCTACTACAAGGAATTTTTTTCTTTTCCAAAATACTAGTAGTACTGGAAAGCTTTCTTGCAGAAATAAAATGTTCTTGTTTTCTGACACTTAAGGTATTGCTTCCAAGTATTAAAACCATTCCATATGACGGACCACCAAGAAGGACAGCAGTGAAAACTTGGTTGGGCTGAATGTGTTTGAAGTACATTTCCATACTGATTGGTTGGCTGAAAGAGAGTTCTCTTGGGGGTGTGGCTTAAAAAAAAGGAAAGAAAAAAGAAAATAAGTTGATCTTTCAATTGAGAAAATGTTTGCTTGACCAGTTAGCTTTCTAGTTGACCTTGCAGCTTCTACATTTTGTGATGTTTACCAGTTTAAACTTACAACAAGGACAGCCTGATTCTGGAGTTAGATATATGGCTCTAAGGAGTCCAATCTTGGCAAAGAAATCTAATGTTTCTAAACAAATATTAATGAAAATCTGCACTATCAGACTTGTGAGCGTTAAGCTATGTGAGGTAAGGTAGAAACCAGTCAGTCTGTTTTCAGCCAGATGGGCAAGTTGTAATACCCAGGCTGCAGCTGCTACAGTTCATTTAATAACTAGTCTTTCTTTGGTTTGCTAGAAAAGTGCCTTGCTATTAAGTGAATGCCAAAATCGTGAAAATAAATATTCTCATTTAAGCATTGTCTTCCACAAATAGAAATAGTCTGTCTTGGCTTCTGCTTTTTCAGGGGAAAAAGGAGCGTGGCATTTAAAGTATTAATTGAAAAAAACGCAGTGGAACCCAGGATCTGAATTACTTCAAAAATTAGTACTGAAATAAACGGATGGATTTGTGGCTTGGTTTCTAAACCCTTGTCAGGAAAATTAATCCACCAACACCAGAGGTTTATGTCCAAAAAGGAGACAGAGGAGTCCCGTTACTTTATTCGAATAAAAGGAGAAGCCATGGGGCATTCGCCTGGGGTCTCTCAAATTTTTGGAGGACGCAGCCTCCTTTTTATCCTAATTTCCCGACCGCGTTTTCCCTCTCTCTTTCCCCATTGGCTGAGGTACTTGAGAGGTACAGACTTCCCGGAATCCCTAATTTTTAAAATTCCCTTCTAATTTATATCCCCCCTTGCCTTTTTTTTTAAAAAAAATTCCTATGGAATTTATGGTTCTCCTCATTGTTTCTTTCTTCTTTTGATATTCAATTTCTTTTATTAGCAGACCTACAGTTTATTGCTAAAGACAAATCTCTCTATCCATTCATCAATCAGTGGAATCCTTTCCCATTGTTTCTTTTATCTCTTCGTGCTAGTTTTTATCTACTAGCAGGCCTACAGTTAATTTGTAAAGACAAGTCCCTCATTCCTTTCACCAGCACAAACCTATTACTCCACGTTTTTATTTGTAGCCCGTCAGTAATGACTGTTTGTGTTTGTTCTGTCAGTTTTTCATATTACACCGAGGAAACTCTCGTGTGGACAGATGCCTTATGGGCCCTGCTGGGCTGACAGCCATTTTCCCACAATTTCCTTCATCTCTTTCCCCATTCCACCTGTGCCGATCTCCATCCTCGTGCTCTGCCTCGGTACCCGAGTCCCAGCCTGCCTCTGAGCATCCGCCGCTTGCTGGCTCCTGCTCAACTGAGCCTTTTCCCTCCTTTGCCAGCTCCTTTGCATCTAAATCACCAGAGAAACGGAGCCACGCGTTTTCCGGCTTGGAGATGAGTCATGTAAGGGACATTACTGCAAATTAACACATCCGTGAAGACAAGCTCTAATCCCGAGGAGGGAGGAAGATTTGTAGTTAGTGGCTCACTTGCTACCCAAGTACATAAAGCTTCAGTACTCTTGATTGGAGAAGGAGCCTGAAACTTGTGTTATTCTCGAGCCATTTTTCTTGATACCCTGAAAAAGCACTCAGAACTATTAAAAAGATTTAATGTCTTGAATCTCAGTGTCTAGCTCTTCATTTAGAGATTCTTTTTTTGAATAAACAAACTGTTTTCAAGTGGCCACAAACTATTTCAGGCATTCTTCTATAATGAAAACATTCCATTGTGGAACACTTGGTGGTTTCATTTGTGTATTTGGGGAATGAGCCGATAAACTTAATTTTATCCAAGCACCAGAATTGCAACTGCTAATATGTGGCTGTGAGAATTTCAGCACCGTGTTAGAAATACTGCTCTTCTGCTGTGCAGAGGATGACCTTGCAGTCCTCACTCAGCCAGTCTGCTGGTGTTAGAGTTACACTGATTTCACTGACTTGGGTCCTGCAAGTAGTTCCATTCTCTTAGCTGGGACATCTTGTATAAGTAACAAATTACTAGGTCAGGTTTGTGGTACTCCGTACTAATCCTACATATGTTCATAACGAGTTTTAAATCTCATTTAAGGAGTTTACAGACAGTTTGTAAGGCTGTGTGAAGGTAAAAGCATCATTTGGTGTTTATCTGAAAATTTAATTGAAGGTGATGTTAGGTATTCCCTAATATTTTTAATTCTATTCCTTTTTTTAATATATGTGTTTTTTTTTTTTTTTTTTCTTCACAGGTTTAATTTTGGCCTCTTTATTTTTAAGGGTATGTTTTTTGGTTGGTATTTTTTGGGTAAGGAAATTAGCTCCATAATCAAGTGAAATGTGTTTTTGATTTGGAGTGGAAGAGAGGAAAAGGAGGCAAGGATTAAGAGAAAATGAAAACCACTTACAATTTCAGGCAGAACTACTCTTACAGAGAGTGGTACTGCATAAGTCAGGCATGATCCTATTCAAACAATACTTTTGTTTAGGCTAATTGCTGGCTGGAAGTGTGTGAGTAGCATATGCACAAGTAATTGTATCATTACTTGTGTGTGATAGATTGCTTATTTAACTGAAAACTGTTTTTAAATACTTTTGTTTATTGGCAAACTGAATGGGCAACTGGCACTTTTTAAAGCACCAGCTACCATTTTAAGTTCAGGGTTTTGTTGTTCAGAGAAAAGAGTGGAACTGCTGTTTGCAGCCCATGTTTCTTTGTGCACTAAGAATTACAGACTTTTTTGTTTTCTATTACAGCCTTAGTCCCAACCCTGCCAAAGGTCTCTGTGTGTAAATCATACTTACAGAAGCCAGTAGGTCTTCACCTTGTGCAGTGTAACAGCCGTCACAGGGAATCTGTAATAATATAGGTTCTGCAGAAAACACATTTTATATCATTTCAGTTTGGACCAAGTGCATTCTACGAGGCTGTAATCCTATTCCACCAAGTTCTGTGGTGAAACTCACTGGCCTGGGTACTTAGTCCTTCTGTGTCTGTGATGATACTGACCTCAGAAGCTGGCAGAGGATTCTCCGGTAGCAGGAGTGACCCCTCATTTGAAGGGTCATCCCTCAGCATGATTTCTCAAGGAAGAAAAGAGAATAGACCTAAACTTTTAGTTGTTTCTCTTATTCTTGCTCCCCTGGTTGCTGGACAGATATTGGGGCTGCTCTGGTGGATGACACAAGGCCATGCAGGGGATGCTGATGTTCTTTGTTTTTTCTTAGACATATCTTTGGGGCCACAAATTCATGTTTATTCAGTTTGAGGCTGAGCTACATAAAAGAACCCAACCCACATTAATACTAAGTGCCTTGCTTTTCTAGTGGCTCTATCATGCACACTTTTCATAGAAGACTGACTTTTTTAAACTCATGTTCAATGCTTCATGTTCTAATGTTTACAAGTCCATGTTTTCCCAAATACATTTTTCAGTTTCCAGCAATAAATTTAAAGTTGTTTTTTTTTATTTTTAAGCCTGTGATTCTCCAAGAAGCAGACAGAAGGATGTGTACTTGGGCAAATATTCTACTGTAAAGTCTTTAACTCAATTCTGCTTCACTGGATTAGTAACAAGACACCTGATGAATTAACATTATACAGACTGGATGCTCATTTGACATTCTTTAGAGGAGACCAATGGTTAAATCATGAGGGATTGATACAACGCAATGTGAATTTCCCACTGACCTCCTCATGCCCTCAGCGAACCTCCAGAAGTTGGCACATGTTCTTATCCAAGAATTTTGACATTGATAAAGGCTTAGGTTCAGCCTTCTAAATTAAGACTGAAAGGTCTGGAGGTAACAGAAATAATCTCTTGCTTACACAGCCCTGATGTAGTGCTGCTATCATCTATCAATAAGAGTTCATTGAGATACAGTAGAGAAGTGCTTCTAAATCAAAAAGATATATTTCAAGTACTGTGGGAAATGCAGTGCTTGGAGCTGGAAAGTCATTCTTCAGATATACATGGATGAGAGGATGTTTTAGGCTGATAAAGCCTAATGGTGCATTAATCACTTTGCTTACACAGCACAAACATTTTGAAACTATGTCTTTTCACTGGTCTTAGTCAAGGAAAGAGCAGATTGTATTTAGTTTTTTTGATAATTCAGCTAAATTTGTTGAACTTCTTGAGCTGTTTAAGCTCCTGTTAAATTCTGCACAAATGAGAAGATAAAATTCTATTGCTGAATTTTTCATGAAGGACAAATGGGATCAATTTGGATTTTTTTTTTCCTCTGTCATTTCTGCCACAGAGGACATGTATAAGACCTATGAAAATTTATAGCAGCTTCTCTCTTTTAACATGGAAAGCCTTAGTGAAAAAATGAAAGATGTTTGTTTATACGGTCCCTAGAATAATGATTAGTAAAAAACTTGCTTGATAAAATGATTCATCCTGTGTAAGGTGTTTCTGATAGAATTACATTGTTTTGCAAGGCAGTGGGTAATTTCAATGGGATTTATATTGTTGAGAATGGGGATAATATCCCTCACATCCTTAACAGTCATCCTTTCAGGCCTGTCCAGCATGGGAAAATTACTTACAAGAGACACAGCATGTCACAATGACCCTTTTTGTAGAGATGTACTTGAACCTAAATTTCTTCCAATTTGTATGCCACTAATGGCCTTTACCTGTGGAAGATGAAATGAAAAATCTTCTTTTAAAAATCTGCATACTTTGGCTTTGTTTCTAGAAATACATAAAATGGTTCTTGATGTCGTTAACACTTGCAAAATGAACCAGCCTTGGGACAGCTAAAGAGCAATCTCTTTACCACTTCTGACAGTTATTTTGCTCTGTACTGTTTCAAAATAACTGTCAGCATTGCCACTTAAACGTGATTTTTTTTCTACTAACTATTTGACTTCAAAAGCTATCTGCTTACAAGGAAGAAAATTACATACATTATTAATTTTGGCGATAAGAACAAAAATGGTAAATGAGGTTCATTGAGAGGATCACTGTTGACAACTGCATTTTTCAATTTCAGAGCTTAGAATATGTTACAGGCTGTGGTACTGTAGGCCCCGAAGCATTTTAATTCTCCTAATGTGAAACATCCTGGTGCTCTGTGTGTCAGGTGCAGGTGCAGCTTCCCACCAGCACTGGTGCTGAGCCTTGGCTTGGGGGCTTTAGGGGGACAGAGGGTGTCCCTGACTTTCAGAAACAGAACTGGGAGACTTTGTAGTTAAAAGCGAAAAAAAGCATATGGAATTTGTTACTAATTTTTTCATGTTATGGAAGCTCTGCCTTTTCTTTTTCCTTCTTCTTCTATTTTATATAAAGCAGTTACTTGCTTTTCTGTTTGGCCATAAACTATTGCTATTTTCTGATCCCTTTAAACCATTACCACCAAGAAAACACTGACACTTGGGGTGCAACTTCCAGCATGCAGGATGTCGTGAATGGCAGTGGATTTTTTGCATGTCTGAAACAATTTACAGAACTAAATGCTTGCATGTGATTCAAGGCAATATTTGAAGGTGCTCAGTGCTTGGTTGAGTGTTTAGCATGGTCTTTGGTAAAGAGTTCTGCTGTATTTGAACATAAGCCTTAAGCACTTTAATGTACTTGACACAAATTGTGGGTTCCACGTTTTGTGGAATGATTGGCAAATCAAACATTCCTTTTTATTCTCTGTTTTTCACCCCCCAGTTTCCTATAGAGAGGCAACTGTTATGCTGATTCTTGGTTTGGAAGGAAAGGCGGTCAGACCTGTGAGAACTGGAAACAATCTGGACGTTTTTAATACTCTAAGACTATAAAACCTGACCTCGTTCCACTTGAGCCTATGTAATCTAGCTTTATAAAATTATCTCATTGGTAGTAAATTTTTTTGCTTGTTTGCATTATCATGCTATAAGATATTTCTGTGCTTTGATGGTATAAGCCTTTATTCATTTAACACTTTTATATTGCATAAGAGAAAAAGGACTTTTAAAATGGCACCAAACCTTTAACTGATTTACAGGTTCATGAAGCAGACTAGAGTATTTGCACATGGGCAAGAAAAATTAGTAGTAATAGGCTGCTGTATGATTTGGGATGTTTTTGTAGTTTTTAAAATAGCCCTTGGGAGATGGTTGCAATTGTAAATACAAGATATGTTCTCCTTTACCTGATGATTTAGGCTTTGGTCCAAAAATCATAGTAATTTCAACAGACTTTGGATCAGCCCTTCATTTTTTAGTGCAAGAGGAGATTGCCATTGATTTCAGGCAGATTGGATTCAGGTACCCCAAAAGAAATACTACAGACTCTGCCCAGGGAACTACTGGAAAATGGGATAGATGCTGCAAAGCACCAGCATCATTGCAGCCTCAGTATTCTGCAAACAGACAAGGTCAGTTATGTTGGTTTCTTTCAAATCTGGTGTCCAAATGATGTGTGAAGACTTGTTGTATACTGAGCTTTGTTAATTTGATCCAGCTTCTGGATTTGGTGAGGATCACAGAATTTTCTGTGATTTATACAAACCTATTTACACACCATGAATGCTGAAATGTTCAAAGATGCTGTGTTCAAAGTACTTGATCTGTTTCAGTAATTCTGTTCTACTCAAATCACTGAAAAAAATGCTGAGTAGTTTACTACTCCATTCTAATGCACAATCTTTGCTAAAAATACCCATATTTGCTGATATGTGTAGCATATAGGTCAGAGATCTTCCTTTGTCTAAGTAATATGGTTGTATAAGGTATAAATCTGAAGAAATAAGCTGTGGTCTTTCAGGCAGCTCACATAACAACTCATAACATCAACATAACATATGGCAAAATACCTGTATTTTTACTATTTATAAGAAAAGACTCAGAATGCATCAGTTTTACTTAAAAGAAACATATTGCATTGGCTTGAATGTTTTTTGATATTATTAATAGATGAAAAAATATGTTCAAATATCAGACTATAAACCATGAAATTTTACCACCTTTGAATGCTGGCTCCAGTGGTAACAATTCAGGGCAGTATTGCATTCTAATGTATGAATCAGAATTATATCCTAAGTCTCTTACTAAAATGCTAGGGCTAAGTTTTAAACTTATCCTGCCCTTTTTATTCCATTTGAAAAAGATTTTGTTCTTTTTTTTTTTTTTCAGGTATTTTTATACTTTACAGTGAACTTGCCAGTTAATGTTCATTCTTCTCCTGCTTCTTCAATATCGAGGCTATAGGATAGTCTGTTTTTCTCATACTTTCAGATCTGCATTCTAATGAATGTGAGGCAAAGAAAAGGAGGGTGAAAATATTTCTTAGAAGTAGTCCTTTTTCAATGGAGTTAAGTGACTTCCTTTATATGAAGGCTATTGCCTCAAAATTAATTTTAAAAGGGATGTCTTTAGAATGTCAAAGGAGATTATCATCCTTGTAAGGTGTTATTATAATGGAAATGGTCTCCTGTACTTTGCTGTATGAGAGACCGAGGTCCTGCGTACTGAGGGGAGGCTCTGCTGGCAGCAGCACGAGGACTTTCTGAGAATTGGTTCTGCATATGTTTGTTAATATTCTGGTGTGTGTGGACAGAAGATTTGTAACCCTGTCTAGAGCAGATAAAATAGATGACCTCTTGCACAGACCTTGGAGTCTACAGCCCAAGCACTGAGGCACGTGCATAACTTAATTCTTGCGGGGACTCCCATGTACATCAGAATAACCCGTAAGTAAAGCTGCACGTGTTCCAAAGTGTCAGCAGGATCAGGACCTCCTTTCCAGCCCTGATCTTTGAAATTCCTTGCTTAAACTCCTGTAAGGACCCCAAAGAGAGACAGCACCTCTTGGGAAGATCTGAACATCTCCTGCTCATATTGCAGTGAGTGGAAGTTGAAATAATTTGTTGTAATGTGATGGGGCCAGCAGGTCTTCCTCTTTCATAGCTCAGACGTGTACCGATTTAATAACTCCCATCACTCCAGCCTCGTCATAAAGCTTACTGTGAATTGCAATCAATCTAGTTTACATTTTAACCATTATTTTTCTTAAATGAGGGACTCGAAACCATTTTTGCAGATTGACGACATCAGAAGATTTTCCAACTTAATGAAAAAATCCAAATGACCACGTAATATTTTCAAAGAACAGCCTGATGGAGACTGGCCTGTTGTCAGAAAAATAGTGTAAGAATTAACTCTGCTACAATTGTGATTTAATTTAAAATTAACTTACGGTTTGTTGACAACATTCATATTTCATAGAATAGGTGTAGGGTGCAAGTTTTCTGTGTTTCCTACCACGAAGAAAAAAAAGAAAAAACATTAACTCTGACATCTGTTTTTAGCACTTTCCTTCATATTTTTGGATGAATGCCTGGCAAAAGCTGGAAAGCAACTAAGAGATCAACCAAAGATGGCCTAAGGGCCTGTTCCCAGCTGGTACGACATCTGGAATGTTATATATAGTGGATAAATTCAGAGTTGTAGTTTAATAAGATTGGTATTCAAGCATTCGGCCTACAGCAAAGGAAAGGACAGTGAAGCTGACAGCATGTATGGTGCATAATATGTCAAGGTGTCTGAAATATAATTTGCTGGGTTTTCACTTTCATTTTGGCAGGTCCCTTATGCTTACATATAAACTTTCATCCAGTATTGTTTCGAACCCTTAAAAAATAAAAGGTGAAGTCATATTGGTATTATATCCAGAGTCTTATCTTTTCACTAAGCTTAGAGTATGTCTGGGTTTCTTTCTTTCTTCTTAGGAAAAAAGTGCTAAAGACAGATTTTTATGAGCTGACTAGAAATAACTTAAGCTGCTACCTTTGCAAATTTCAAGTATATGCAGTCTTTTACAGTGAAGATTTTACAGAATAATAAACTATTCAGGAATCTGGACTTGTGCTCTATGGAACCATATTTGCAAGATTTATGTCTCAGAAGGCCTGGGGTTTTTTTCTATTTAGTATTTAGTTAATCTTTAGACTGTCCAATCTCCAAACTGTAATTGCATGCGTTGCTAGACAGGCCCAACGAAGTCGCAGGCAGGGATCAGGACAGAGCCACCTGCTCGGAGCAGCCCTGAGCAGGGTGCAAAGATCTGAAAGTGAGCTGGAGGCGAGTTCTGTTTGCAGCCCTGTAACTGCACCAGTCACAGAGTGCTTGCAAGTCCCTCTGCTCTCGGGTTGCCTTTGTGTGTCCCAAAATTAGGTTAAACCTTGCATGTTTTGCAGCCCAGCCCAGAATAGGATGGAGGCCGTGTGCCACGTCCTGCAGCGGGCAGACCATGACAGGCCGTGGTGGGAGGCTGCAGCTGGCAGAGAGTTTGCTGGAGCATCTCTGGGTGGGGTGGTGCTGTTCTGCACATGATCCCCTTCTGTTTCGTGACACTCTGGGCTTCTCTCTCTGGTCTGCCTCTTGCCTGTGGGATGCTGGAGCAGGGGGAGTCTGAGGAACTGCACTTCTGATCTGGGAGTGACAGGATGGGCAAGGGAGTGTGCACTGGAGGAGGACGTAGGGTGTGAATTGTGACTGGGCTGTAATTGATGGAGAGAGGTGTAATCTAAAGACTTATTCCTCCTTTTTGTTTTTTTCTCTTTTTTTCCTTTTTTCTTTTTTTTTCCTTTTTTTTTTTTTTTTTTAAAGGCCTTGGTAATTCCTCAGCACATTGCGGTCATTTCTATATTATTTATTGCTATGCAAGACCTTGTAGGTGAAGACAAGCAACTTGAATATGACTTGGCAGGAGACCAACAGAATCCAGGAGAGGATGGACCTAGAGAGGGAGGAGAGATGACTTTTGCAGCTGCTCTTTGGTAGCAGTTTGGATTTGGAGGTGGAGGGGCCAGATCTGAAATGACTGCAGCTGACAAGGAGAAAGCTGATTTGTCTGCAGGGTAGTGTCACTAATTGTTGTTCAGCTGGTGGGAATGAAAACAAAATCTTATTATAAAGTTGTGTGTGTGTGGTGCAACTGAAGCTTAAGAGGCTGAGATCGTGCAGAACAAGAACAAGGAATGAACCTGTTCATTCCTTGATAGCACTAACAGCATAGAAATATTTGATTGTTTTAAGTAGGAGAACAGAAAAAAATAAGTGATTGCCTTGCAAATCTTATGACTGTCTGCTTCTTACGCTTTCTTTTGCTCAGCCAAACTCACTCTTAGTGAGCTTGGGGATAGCAATGAAATCCCTGTTGATATCTACTGCTTTACTCTGATATGCAAAATAATAGTAAAAATAACTAAATCTAGGTAATGCTTAAAAAGTTAACATACTTGAAAAGAACAAATTTTTTTTGAAAGGAACTTAGTACCTCCTGTCACAGGATGTGATTTTTTCCTACTTTTTTCTTTTGTCTCTTATTTGATTCCACTCCTGCGGTATCTGCCATCACAATACTTTCTATCTAGTAGCGCTCTGAAGAGATCCAGAGTCTCGA
Source organism: Callaeas wilsoni (assembly GCA_013398955.1). Lineage (NCBI taxonomy): Eukaryota > Metazoa > Chordata > Aves > Passeriformes > Callaeidae > Callaeas > Callaeas wilsoni. The sequence goes on from VWPU01006324.1 coordinate 44,271, forward strand.
TGGGTTGTTAACCATTCTGCTCAATTTTCACTTCTCTCCCTATATACTGGTTATAGAATATTAACAGTTAACTCAAAGTTCTTCAGACTGAATTTCTTGAGTTCTGCTTTGCCTTTGGAGTTGCTGCTGTTGTCTGGTTTGATCTTGGTTCTTCCCTGATTCTTCTGCCCAGCCCGTGCCGTGGTTTTGCAGGCAAGTCTCCAAGCACTCCAGTAGCCTAATGAGTCTCCCCAGTCACAGACAGCTGTGTTCCTACTAGAATAATTTTCACTTTTTCCAGGCTATGAGTAATGCATATTTAGAACAATAAAGTGTCCACCTAAAGCAAACATTATGTTAAGGTGAAGCATGATGTTAGCACCACAGTCTCAGGTGATTTGCACATGTTGCCCAGTCTCACACTGCTGTAAATTTAAAACTGGAATATGATAGAAACAAGCAAGCAAAAATAAAATGGGATTTAAAAAGAGAAAGGGGAGGTCTAACTGAAAAATCTTTAAATCTGAGACTGCTAGCTTTCTGCATAAACTATTGCTTATTTGGGGTCTGATCCTGTGCTTGTACTGAAGACCAGACTTGCTATGTCCCTGTTATCTGTCCAGCTGGAGATTATGTGAATTCAGTTAAACCATGTGGAGTAGATATTTGTTTACATAAATAGCGTAGATTTAGTTGGAGGAGAATTTTCAGATGTAAAATGAAGGATGTGCTTGGTTCTTAGTTGGAATATAATAATCATGTTAAAACAACTGTACACTTTCTAGAAGAAACCTAACGTTATTTCTGTCTAATTAATGTTAACTCTGTCTATTAAAGACCGTTTTGTATAAGATTTTGTAACATTTTATGCTTTGGCTATGAAATATTAGTACCAGAAACAGGAGAATTTACTCCTCCACTCCCAATGTAACTTCCCTATCTATGTACCTTTGGTAAATGAGTTACACTGAGCAATATTAAAATAACGTTTTTAGACCTAAATACTTTGTCTGTACCGTGACAAAATGTTTCTGTGTGTTATTCTTATTTATTGCACGCACTCACTCAGATGCTGTTATTTTGAAGTGAAAAACTGTCTTATTTGTTAAGGAATACTTGTTTACTTTGAAATGAAACAATGCTAGTAGCAATCATGTAAACCACTCTGTAAGTGGAATTTTAAAAGGGTACAATGTGTACTGTTGTCTTTGAGAGTTGATGATTATTTAATATAATTCAAGAAGGTGGAAAAACTCCGAGAGCTTCAATGCAGTCATATTGGGGGGATCTGATAAGAATTTTATATGGAATTTTGGAAGAACTGCACATGAAATCATGTCTCTGATAGCAGGAATTTTTAACAAGTCTATCAAAATAAAGGTGGTCCCAAGTGGCTATGGAATAACTAATGCAGTACTGAAATACACCGAAGAGATAGAGCCAGGAAACTGTGATGGCGTCTGTCTGATCTTAAGTGTATAAGGCTTTGGAATGCTTTTTGAGGAAAAAATAATTAATTAACAGAAAGGTAAATGAAAACTGAAGAAAACAGATTTATCTGGAAGATCAAACCTACTCTAATTTTATATCTTTGGTCAGGTGTGGCTTTTTGTTGTTTGGTGGTGTTGGTGTTGTTTTTTGTGTTGTGGTTTTTTGTTTTTTGTTTTTTTTTTTTTGTTTTGTTTTTTTCTTGTTTGGTTTGGTTTTGGGTTTACTTTTGGTTTTGTTTTTTTTTTCCTTAAATGAGGGGAATAAAGAGGCCTCATTTATCTAGACTTTGGTAAAACTATTTGACATAATGCCATAGTGAAAATTACCTTAGAGGAGACGTAGTACCGTGTGTGAAGTGGGATATGAATAAGGAATGGGAGAGGAAGATGATAACTGATGGTGCCAAAAGAGGATTATTAGCTTAGAAAAGGTTGCCCACAGAATTCCCTGGGCTTAGAGTTTCATTAATGCATGGGACAAAAAAAAAAAATTAAGATTGGGCTCATTACACTTCATATTAGTGAAAATGAGATAAAGTTGGGAGGAGCGGTCAACAGAAATGAGTATGAGAACAGTACAATAATAACTGCATGACCTGGAAAATGGGAGTAGTAAGACAAAGTGCATGGTCATGCACACAGGAGCCACCAGCAAATATTTCTTTTTGGAGCTAATAATTGGAAACAAGATAATGTAGAACTGAGTTTTAGCTTACTGGTACTTCTGAGGTCTAGTACAGAAAATAACATTCAGAAAATAACGGAGAAAGTTTCTCAGCCTGACTGGGGAATGAGCAGTTTCTTTTCTAACAGGTTGGTTTTTTTCCTAGTGGCTGAGGAAAGGTGCTGATGCCATGGCTGCTGCCTGTCACTGTCTGAGGCTGGGAAAGGAGAGGCTGCTGTATTTCAGGACACTGTAGGCACCAGTAGGTGGATTGGCCTTCAGACAACCTTAGTATGGGAATTAGAGAGACTGGTGCTAGCCACAGTTTGAGTAAAGTCTGGAGCTGCTGCCCAACAGCAGTATTGAGAGGGGCAACAAACTGATGTCCTTCCTTATGATACACAGTCATTTACAGAAATGTGATGCTGTCACAAGTCTGCATTTGGAGCCTCAGGAGCTCCATTCCTGAACTGCATTTTTTGGAGTTCCAGTTGTGGGGAAATAGATGCTGTGCTGGTCATGCACACATATTTGAGTTGTTTAAAACATTGGCAGTCAAAAATGGTATCTCCAATGTTAAACTAGTTTGTGCATGGTAATTTGTGTGCTTTAATAAGTACTTATTTATTAAACTAATTATGAAATTACAGTAGATTCAGAGACATCCCTAACCTATATTACTTGCTGAAATATTTGTGCATTGTTCACTTGGATTATTTTCCTTGTTACAATCATTTTTCTTACAAATTCCTATAGTTATTAACCTCTTTGTTTGAAATAAAATTCCTTCCATTAACCCAGCATTTCATGGATGACATGCATAGATGAAGAAAATTTCCAGCCCCTTCTTGCCAGTGAGCTGGAATGCAAATGCATCCATATACTGTTCAAGTTGGTTTGGCAACAGCTCTGTAACTTTATATGTTTATATGCTTACACTAGGATGGTTCCTGCTGTTTTAAGTATTGTCCAGAGGATATAATTTCTTAAATGAAAATTGCTTTGAGACATTCATTTTTTGTGTGACAAGTGAAGGTATCAATTTCTCTTATTCCTTGTACGACTAGGAAATGTTAATAAAACTCAACTTCTGAACCTCCTGATTGGTAAATTTTTGACCACCATGTTGAAAGATCGTTGTTGTGGATCAAGAAAGTGCTTATTTTACTCTTTAAAGGTTACACACAGGACACAAAAATGGGTGAGCAATAAAAAGGAGAAGGTACTGAGAATACATATAGTTTATTAAAGTTTAATTCCAATTTTCATTAAGCATGGTATTATGCAGATCTACCCACTCCCTCCTTTTGTCCATCTCTGTTCTTTTGTCTGGCATGTTGTTTTCCATCTAAGTCTAAGGATTCCGTCTACTGAAAGCAAAAGCATTGGGATGCCACAGGGAAATTCTTCTGCTGACTTCAGTAAGTCTCATTAAAATCATGAAGCAATTTTCTCTTTCTTTACATAAAGCTGTGGCATTTTATAGCTCACAAATTGAAGGCTGTTGCACTGAAACTTTGAGATGTGCTGTGATTACAGGATTGTGCCCTCAGAGCTCTAGAAAAGCAGAGGGTTGAGCGTAGCACCATTTTGACTCAGTTCTGCCTCTGAGACTGGATGCTGAAGAGTGGGGCACTGTTGATTTCCAGTGCAATTAGACTCTGTTTTACACATTATACTTTTTAAAGGCTCTGCCTTGTATCATGAGAGGTTTATTTCAGGGATAAGCTGCATACATTAAATCTTCTGCCCCTGTGTACTGTATGTTTGAATTTCGTGTTTCCCTTAGGCCTGCGGTTTTTATCCAGTGGGTCTCCAGGCTTGTTTTTGTCTTTCTGAGATGCAGTTAAGCACCAGATTTCAGGCAGGAGGGTGACAGCTCATAGCCATGAGACATTAAAGCTTAGCTGTGTGTCAGCTGAATCTGACTTTTTGTGAAGAGTGATTAAAACTATTCAAATATTTTTGCTGAGTTGAACTTGCTGGAGCATGGGCAATAACTTTTTCTCCTAGAAAAAGCCTTTTTGTTCTTACTTTGGAGACAAATGTTGAACAGATTTTCTAAGGTGGAAGAGGTCCTTGATAGCACTGCAGGGAGACAGCATTAGGCATTTATTCAGGATTACCAGACAGGTATGTCCTGTGCCTGAGTTGTTACCTCTACTTTACCTGGCAGTATTTTGGCCTAAAGTCGTAACTAGGATAAAAGGTAACACAGAAGCATGGAAGCAAAAGACTTTTGTTTATCTTAGATGTATTGCCAGTGAGTTGCTCCCATGTAATTCTGACTAGTTATGGGAGTGGTTTTGGTATTCCCTATTTCTGCCAAGCAGAGAATCATACGAAGATAAACAATTTTTACTGTTCTTAATGCTTTAATATAACTTTGTAGTTGTTAACGCTTGTTATTTTTTTAACTGGAAATACTTATATTTTTGTATCATTTATTAACTAACTCAGAAACTTACTGACATGGGCAACATTCACCTTCAGAAGAAAAAGGGATGATCCACTTGGCACAAGTAGCAGACCTCCTCTGCTTCAAAATCTTCCCTTTGTAGATAAGGTCATTTGAGGATACTCTGTGGTTGCTCACATTTGAGCAGAAATCACTATTAAGGCCGAACTGAGATAAGAGTTTGCCAGCCATAAAATGGATGGTTTAAAAACTGGCCAGCTTTTATCTGTGGCCTGAACAAGGAGCAGATTTGAGACATCTTCTGTGTGTTTTCAGATAAATGCCCAGGACTTTCATAGGTGATGGCTCTGAATGGACAAATTAGCTGGATGCCCCTTTGCTGTTTCGGTCTGGGTGACTTCTCTGGCTTTCAGTGTCTCACTGCTTAGATCCTTTTTGAGTCTGGACTCTTACTAAGACTTAAGTTTCCCTCATGTATTCAGCATGACCCATCTCATGCAATGATGCAGAACTTTGAGGGTTGGGTCCTATGTTATGTGATAAATGCTAAGCTTTCCAAATTTAGACCCAGACAACTGTAAACTGTACTCTGCATGCTTTAGCCTTGAAGGACTCCAGGGTAGGGGAGGATTTGTTAATCCCTATCTCCTCTGTGTACTTAGGTAGTGCTTTTGTAAAGTGCTGTGAGCTCCTGGGCTGGGTGGTGCTTCACAGAGTTAATGGATCTCTTACATTATCACAGAATACTTAAACCATTCTCTGAACACTGCCCTTTGAAGACTTCTAGAGGCATATGCCACATTAAACACAAATAAAGACAATGAAACTGGTTTCTGTATATTTGTTATTTTGGCATTATTTTAAGATTTTTAGTGGGCTGTATCATGAGAGTAAAAACATCAGTGTATATTGCTTATTATAAATCTGGAAGTGATGTGGTTTCTAAATGGCAGGGTAATGGACTTGGGAGGTCTTTAACTTTTCTGAAACTGTTATTTTAAAAGCTTCGTATGTATTTGGTTGGAATTTTTAATGAAATATATCAGATTGGTATTAGCTGTCAGTTAGAAACAGAGGTGGCATTAAACATACCCCCTCCTGCCAAGGTGTGGTCTGATAACCTAAGAGTGCAGGTAAATTGGAAAGGAATTGATGTCAATCTAGTTGGATACTAAGATCATTTCAGGCTTGTCTTAGGAGTCCTTGATGGAGGACCAGAGGCAGTGTAAATGTGCATGTGTGTTTTTAGGGATTTGCAGCAGTTTCCGTGACAAATGCTTTTGTACTGCTCTTTGAAAAGACCTTTTTTTAAGGCACATGTAGAAATGCAACCCGTTGACCGATCAGTAGGTAGCTTTTTAGAGCTACCTTCGTTTTTTGCCAGGTTATCAGTTCATGACAAAATTAAGTGGGACTCTCTTTTTTTGCTACTATGTTTTCATAGTAGCAGGCCTTTATTGCATGTGTGGGATTATTGGATAAGCTTTTGGTCTTTTTTAAATGCAGCGTTATGAAGAGGAGAGTACATAATTTTTCATGATTTCTTTTTAAACAATATATTTCTCTTATCTCTGTAATTTATTTTTGAAACTATCACTCGGAGATAGTCTGGCTTCACTGGAAAATAAGATTTGACTTCAAGGCAATAGTTGTTCATATATTTGTTCAAAACCACTCGCTAATGGGCTTCAGTTTGATTTATAAACCAGCTCTCTCTTATCGTACAAACTTTAATAGTTAGCTTTTGTTCATGGAGAACTGAGTGAGTGAAGTCAGTTTTCACTGAGACAACACTACTGAAATAACAAAATGAACAAGCTATGACTGAAAAGAGCCTTAAATATAAATGTTGTGATTGTGACAGGGCTAATGTTTGAATTTATAAAGGAATTTAGATAAGCAATATGATGTAATGCTTTCAGAATTTAAAAGAAAATAATTTTCTTTTTAGACCAAAGGATTCTGAGTAATTGGTTTGAGTATGTGAGTAAGAACATACAAAGTTTGTGTGAAAGAGCTGTAGAACCCAATGTGGCAATTTTAAATGAACTAGTATGTATAGGCTCAAGAGTTCCATAGTTAAAGAATTTTGCAGCCTTTGGGGCTTTTATGATCGTTGTGCATTTCTGGTTGTCATTTTCATGCTTGGTTTTCACTTGCCAGTGGGATTGCAATGGTTTTCAGGTGTGCACATCCCTGTGCATGGCTGTACTGTGCATGGAGGGTTCCAGGCTGACAGTTTGCTTCCTGCAACTTGAGTTCTAAAGTCCGTGTTCACAGGTTTGTAGGGGAAGGTTGCAGCAGGCATCAGCTCTGATCCAGCAGCTGAGATCAGCTGCAGTGCTGCTGTGGGCTGTTCTGAATTTTATGTGTTAAGGACCTGGGGTTTCAGTGGAGTTCTCAGTTGCTTTTTTGCTTTGAAAAATGGCTTGAAGCTTAGGGATAATCTCTGTGTTAACTGGCTTGAGTAGGTTTCACTGAGTGATCCTGTCAGCTTGAGTAGATGCATAAAATTTGCATGTGTACATGGCACATATAGATATCAACCCCCCACAAATAACATGTAAGACAGTTGCTATTTTTCTGCCTTTGTAAGGAACAACTGAACACTGAAGTGTCCTTGGTAACAGCCTTTGGAAAATCACCTTTGGTCGACTGTGGAAGTACTTTAAATGGCAACGTTGACATGCTAATAGTAAACATTGTCATGATCATGAAATTGGTCCTGGTATTTGCAGAGAGAGCAAAATATTTCTGCAGATTTCTAATTCGGTTGTAATTCCTCTGCATAGCACAGGATGTTACCAAAGACTTTGGAATTAAAGGAAGGAGGCATGGATCTTTGAGTGCTGGGGGCTCTGGTTTTGGAATAATTTAAATTGTATGCAGTTACCCGCACTTGGTCCAAGAAGAGGTTGAGTTCTTGCTCCTTGCAGACATAATGCTTTTATCTACATTTCTGCTTAAGTAGGTGCTGAAATAAAGATTAATACAAGCAGGATGGAAATGTACTCTGTGTGCCACCCCTTCCTGTAGGACAGGAACAGTGCTCCAGCAGTAGGACTGGGGACTGATACTGGGGTTCTCAGCCTAAAGGCTGGCTGTTGCTGCTCCTCATAGAACAAAAGTAGCCATTGAAATTACTGGGAGCTCATATTAAAGATTGTAGGATACAGATCTATATTTTTTGATTCAGAAGAGCGATAGGGTTTCCTGCAATATGAGAAGAAAGACAAAACTGTTTCTCTTCCAAAGTCCATTGACTATGGAGTTTGGAGAACTGTGCTGCTAGTACACCTATAAAAATACATTGCAGGGAAATGAATAAAGATGTAATCTTTAAAAAATGAATAGGTTTTGAGGTACCTTTCAAAGGGACAGTGGAACAGACTGACAGGGAAAAAACCCAAACCATGTATTGCACCTAACTGCTGAAAAATGTGGGATGGGATGACTCACAGTGATGGGGATTAGAGTCTTTTATTCCAGAATTATGGTTCAAAGTGAGTACAGATAGTGTACTTCCCTGAACGAACTGGGGGAGAATGAGACAGTGATTTCTATCCCCTTAGACGCTAAAAAGAAGAATTGATACTACATGTTTTATGTCGTCTTAGAGTTTGTAGATTTCTAAGTTAAAAGAAATATACATAAATAAGTATTCCATTTGAAACTTGAATTTGCCAAGATTCTTTAGGACCCTTTGCTCTTTTTATGTTTTCCTTGTTTATGGTGAAGGGTGAGGTAACATAATTGACTTCAGTTTATGGCATCAGAATTTTCTCATCTTATCTTTCCCTTTGGAGAAGAGTTTATAGTTTGTGTCTTAGACTCACAGACATATAAAAATGTAGTAACGCTTTTGGTTCACTTCACAGAGCACAAGCACTAATGGGCACACCCTTGCTCTAACAGATATCTACAACAGATTCCCACTCTGGCTGCTGATTCCCACCAGACTTAGGGATAATGGACCAGTGCACCCATAATGAGTACATGTAACAACAGAACAGAAAGAGGGCAAAAGAGCTTCTCACATCCTCACATCAGGTGATTCTGGGCATAGTGCGGAAAATTCTTGAGTATTTTTACTGCACGGAGAAAGGGTCCTTTCCTGCTGTTTTGTCCTGACTTACTGGAGTATCTCTGTTAGGAGGCCTGGCACTAGGCAGGGCTGAATGCCTTCTTCAAATTCAGAGATGAAATGCGCTCATGTTTCACTCCTGCTTTATTTTTATATATGACGTTATGTGGCTTCATAGGAGAAAACAAAGCAGGAACCATCCCTGAAAACATTTTTATTTTTTAAATAAGCTTCATCCATGATGTCATAATTCACTTCTTGTGGGGGGGAAATGTAAAAATAAGGCTACCCTCAAAATGCCTATTCTCATGTGTGAGCAGTGATGTAATGAGAGCATAGGGGTTTTAAAATAATTTATCATGCAATAATTGTCATCATTCCCATGCTGCATTTTTCTCTATAAGATTAGGAAGCAATGGCATTCTTTATGCTTAATGGCACAAACAATTATAGTACTGACTTGGCACTGGTTTGCTCCTTTGGCTGGCTCTGATGCTGCTGGTTTTTAAATTGGCTGCAAAGCAGCCTGTGGGACCGATGTATAATCAGTCGTCTGTTGGCGCGTGGTTCTGGATAGCGTTTTTCCTTTGACTCATCTCTGATTGCAGGGAATTTGCTATTGGCTGGAGCACGTTGGAGAGTATGGCTGTATGCAAGTTTCTTATGAGCTGTATGCAAAGTCCCTTTTATGGTAAAAGCAAATAGTTTCACATATAAGAGGAAAATATGCACCGTCCCAATTTACTGTTTCATTGCTCCTTGGGCTTTCTTTCTGAATTTAATATTATAAACTCTTTCTAATGTTCCAAGTTCAAAATCTGTGTGACTGGGTTTTGCCAAATAGTGCTTATACTGTGCTGAGACATTATGCTGCAGAAGTTGAGGCTGAACCAAACTGAGCATCCTTGTAGTATTCTTCTGTGGCTGAAATGACTTCAACCTCTGTAAGTGTTTCTTGGGGAACATAATAAGAGCCCAGGCAAGCAAATAGGAGGAGACAGGCCAGATCATTAATGCTGTAGTGCCTTCCTTTGAGTATATTTATGGCTCCCCTTAGGCAGAGACCTTTGGGAGTTGGCGAGTCCATTAGTTTTGGCGATCACATTGACTTAAAAATGGAGATAGTTGCTGAAGGAGCTATAGAGAAGTTCAGTGTTCCTATCTGACCATCTCAGAATGTCAGTGCTGCTCCCTGAAGTGGGCATGGCTTTGTAAACTTCTGCTGGGCCAGCATTCATACCCTTGAAGTGTCTGTGTGTGATTACAAGCTGCATCACAGCTTGTCACACCTGTGCAAAGCATAGTGCAGATAATAATGTGTAGTAATACTTAAAACACAGTGGAAAATGCTGTTTATTTCTGTGCTGTACATCTTACCTGTAAGATGTAGGGCTGAAATCTGGGAATACTGCACCCTGGCTTGGAGAGCAGCAAGCATTCATATTGTATTTTCTGAGGGAAAACTCAAAAATTTTGTGGAGAATTGGAAAACAAACGAAGGAAAGATGCTAGTAGAGGCACAAATCTATCTGTACACTCAGAATTCATAATGTCTTTTCACTTGTAATTTTGTTACTGTGCAGTTTGTCTCCTCTGCCTTGATATCTCCTGCCCGAACATGTGTGAAACTGTCTGACTTCATCTGAGGAGCGAAGCCTGAGCACACCTACTGACGTACCAGGAAAAACACCTCCTCTTCTGTTTCTGTGATCATCAACTTCAGTCCAGTTTTTAAAACCTTTAAAGAGCTGTTAAAATGGTGGAAAATATGGCCTTTTAGTTGTACTCACTAACTTATCAGCTTCTCCAAATATATACCCACTTTTCCCTTTCTGAATTTTTGTTTGCCCTGATAACAGTGCTCTACATCGATGCTGGGCTTACCAATGAGGCTGGTTGCATTTTTTTCTTTTGGTGTCTGACTTCTGTTGTATTTAAAAATACCTTTTCACCAGCTTTAGGTGTTGATTTCTGTCAGCTTAATCTTAATGAGTCTTGTGTCAATATATTGTGTCATTTTTTGAAACCTGTACAGCTTTTTGTAGTGAATGCTTACCACAGATACAATTAAACCCAAGTAAGCAAAAACCTTTCAGATTTGAAGGGTTATCTAGTATTAATTTTTTTCCAAGTTAATAACACTATCTATTATTTTATGTTTGGAATAGCCTGACTGGTACTACAGGGCGAAAGTGGTTGAATTAATGATATATTGCAGTGTGTTTAGGCAACCACACAATGGCTGCAGAGGATCCGTGGGGTTTGCTGCATCCAGAACTGTTTAGGCTCTTTGCACAGGGATGACTGTATTGAGCCATAATGATTCCAAAGCTGCAATTACTGCAAATGAAAACATAGCTCTTTAAAGTTATTTGGGTAGATACTTCTGGCAGATGCTCTGTGGACTGAGCTGTTACTACAGCCTGGAAGTTGTAACATGCACCAGTGTTTAAACCATAGCGTGTATTAACAAGCTTATTGTATCCATTTTCCCCCAAGTGCAAGAGAAGCCAAGAAAACTTTCATTAAAGAAATGATCCTACCAATTTAAGGTGGAAGGAACTAGTGTGAAGTAATAATTTGGCTTTGGTTTGCTTTACAGTAGTACCTCCTGGAACGACCTGCTGTCAGGTTGTGCAGGAGCTGGAGCTACTGGTGGACATGTGAGAAGTACTTTGTTATAACTGAGTGGCAATGACAGAAGAATCGGTGTTTCTAATTCATGCTTATTATTTTAACTCTGGAAGTGCCTTCCAGCACATGTGCTGTTTCTGGTGCTGTCACACTGCCCATTAGAGCAACAGCTCTTTACTGGGCTGAGCAGAAATCATTCTGCCCGCGTGGTGCCAGAGGAGATCCTGTTCAACGCTGCTGTCTTGTCACTCTCTGATGTGGTGGAACAACACCTCATCCCAGTCAGGGATGTTTAAGATTTGAATAAGGTCAGGAAATTCTTGAAAATGAAATGCAGGAAACCTTAATTTTTGCTTTTGAGACCAGAGTTCAGATTTCAGGTTTCTCTTCTAAAACGAATGTGCCTGAAGCATGTTGTTGTAGTTGCTTTCATGTTAGTAAATGATGGTATTTTCAGAAGACCACAAAATACTGAGGATACTGGAGGGGGGAGCCCTAGTTCACATAAGATTTATTCCCAGTTAAGTGCCTCTTCCTGCTAGCTGCTCCTGGCTGTGTCCCCAGGCTGGGGCACAAACTGCATGTGAGTGGAATAGCTGTGCACCACGTCTTTTCTGCAAACACCTCCCGTAACCCACTGGTAGCTGCTGAAATAGCTGGAGTAAAAGCTGCATCACTGCTGTGCTCAGGAAACCCTTGTTCCTTCTAGTGACCCCCATATTGCTCTTATTGTAGAACTGAGCCTGTATTTCTGTTTGTCCTTTCATCTGCACCGTTTTCATCTTCTGTTGATGAAATGGGCTATAGCTGAAACTGTATTTCTGTCTGGAATGCTGTTTAATTAGAATAAATGATCCAGTGTGTACATAAGGTTATTTTTCTTTAATAAATCTTTTCTCCATGTGTATATTCAATGACAAAACTAATTAGGAATGACAAACATGTAATTCAATAGGTTAGAGGGAAAGATTTGTAATGCCTCTTGTACTGGTTTTCATAGCCAAATTGTGGACACTGTGGGTTCTTTGTTTGCTCTGTCACCTTGAAGTTCAGCTTACCAAATTTAGCTCGGCATTCTTGTGTTTTTGTAATTTGTGCTGTTGGCCATCTCAGGGTTCTTATTTCAATTACATTTTTATCTCACTAGTTCTTTTTTATTAAGTTACCCTCCTTATAAAAGTTAATTTTAATTAACTCTAGTAATAAAGAAGTTATGGAAGCTGTAACTGAGATATGGTAACATAAATTTTCACTAAAATGTGCATTTAAAAGAAGAATGGAAAGTTTATTTCTTTTGGTATTTAATTAAAAGTTAAGAATCAGATGTGCAAGCTGAGGGGGAAAAAATATAACAAGCTTAATAGAGTTGAAATGAAATATTCTGTACTCTCTTCATAGTTTTTTGGTTGGTGTGTTGTAGGGTTTTGGCTTTTTTTTTGCAAGTTATATAACTTTCCCCATCAGGTTTTCGTTCTTTTCTGTCTGAAGTGATGCATCACACCTGCTTCTGAAGTCCAGGGGCAGCTGTTCCTCATTTTTTTCCTTTTGAGAAACAAATGTTGTTGTCATTGGAGTCAGTTGTGAAACTTGTAGGGACTGTCTGGTATAGGTTTAGGCTTTTGGGAGTCTTAACCCAGCAACACCATCATTTTCCTGGGCCCTTCATTTTTCCTGCAAGCTGTAACACTCACTGCCTGGCTGTGACGTACTCTGGCCCAGACACTCCTGTGTCCCTTCTGTACAGAGTAAAGAGCTGTTCTCCTTTACTGTTTTAAACATCCGCGTTCTTTTCAATCTTCTCGCCACTCACAATGGAAGATAGTTCAGCTTTTTACATAATACCCTGATTTCCTTCTCTGTTCCACATACCAGCTATAGTTAATGATGAGAGTGACACTGGAGTTGTCAGTGCTGGCCCACGTTTTCTAGCAGACAGTTACGGTGTAGAGGTGAATGAGCAGGAGGAGCCCAGCGTTGTAGAAGATGCTCTGAAAGCAGCATTAGGCCAGAGAGTTGCTTTGTCCTTGTGCCAGGACTGATAGTCTTCCCTCTCCTGGAGTTTCTTCAAGCCTTTCTTCCCTCTGCCAGGAGCACCTTTGTACGTTCCTCTGCAAGTACAGTTCTTACGATGAGACCAAGATAACCTTTCATGTTTGTGTCGAAGTGGGACCTACCTTAAAATCTCATGCAGGTAGTAAATCAGTTCAGCTACCGCAGTCAATTTCTCTGGAGAGAAGCCAAGGGAAGGAATCAACATGGTTTATAAACTTTCAAAATACATAGTAAGTACTTTTTCCCTTAACTTGGTGATTTACTTCTATTCATTGTTAATAAGTTAATGTGGAGAAACATTGGGTTTGGTGCCAAAAATCATCAGGAACATAACCCAGAGCAATTTTTAAGGGCACAGCTTTTAAACAAGCTTCTGGAAGAAGCATTATTTGACAGCACAAAAGTGAAATAACCCAGTTTGTTATTTTAATCTCATATCTCCACTTCTGGTGTTCTGTCTTGTGGATGATTTGCATTCAGCTGAGGCTTTGGCCGATGGGTTACCATAAATGGCTCAAAACCAGATTGTTCCACTTACATACAGCAATTTTTGTGTGTAATTAGAATAAAGCCAGGCAACTTTCTGAAATACCTCTTTTCACCTGATTAAACTTGGAGTCATTGTTGCTGAAATAAAACAGTTGGCTTTTTAGAAGTCCATGGGCTTTTTTCCTCTGTGAAAGATAGGAGTCACTGTTCTTTGAAAAAGGCGTTTCTTGAATAAGAATACTTTAAAAAATTTAGATAAACTTTTCTATGTGGGAATTTGAAATTAACTGGTTTGTGTACATGTTTTAAAAATATTCAATCCCAAAATATGCTTTGAAGAGCAGTGATGGTCTTTGTAAAACAGAAAAAAAAAGGTTAGATTTTGCTCTTGCTTACTTTGATGACTAGGAAGAGACTTTATAGGCAATTGTACAATTGATTTTTCATTGAAAACTGAATACCATACTTGTACAGTTTATCCTCTGAATGAAGAAAGATTAGTAGCTACTTTGGTAATTGACTCTGAAGTTCAGCTGAAGTTTGGGAAGACTAAGCTAATATATTCTGGGTGTACGAAGGGTAAGAAAGCAAATAGCTTTTTGCAGTAGTTTACCCTTGTCAAATGAAAAGAATATGCAGCAAATGAACTCAGCAACGTAGTTCCTGGTGTGTGGCTCACAGCACAAGCACAGGAAGGATTATTAGAGGCTTTCCTCACTGAGCCTTTCCCCAGCAAAGTGTCACTAGGGTATTACAGCCCCTACCTCACACATGGAGAAAACACTTGTTTTCACCATCCTGCAAGACAGTCGTGCTGCTTTATTCTTTACCAGTTTGCCCCAAGATGTGCTGCTTGCCGAAGGCCTCCAGACGGGTTAAGCACTATGGTCTAAGAGGCTGCAAATCTCTCTCACCTCATTATTGTTGCAGAGGAAGATGTGGATGACAGAGAGCAGACACAGCTATCCTTCGAGTATGTTGTTTGAGAAGCCTCCTTTTTTGGGCTAGGATAGGGTCTTCTCCTGACCCAGCCCCGTAAGTTAGTTAAGACTGAAAACCAGAACAGACAGGACTTGCAAAAGGATTTCTACTGTCTCCTTGTTGTCCTACATTCTGCTGAGGCCTCACAACAAAGTTAGTGACAGCTGCTTGTGTGCCAACCCTCATTTATGGGTAAACTGGTATTGTATCACTGCATCAGCTCTAAGACACGTCTTCACAGCCCAGCAGCTCTGCTCTGGGGCTGTGTGAGCTTGCTCGTGGTGGCTGCAGGGTAGCAGTCCATGATTGGAGTGCTGAAAAACGAATGTCAGAATAATTCATTTCAGAAAATGCAAATTAATCCAAAGTAAATCAAGTTCATGGAACAGAAATCTAGGTAGCAGATAACTGATAGAAATTTCCTGTGGGATTCCCATCTCTGTGGGAGGTTGCTGTACATTATAGAAATAGAAATGCTTCCCTCCCCCCTCCCCGCAAAAACACATAAAAAAGAAGGTTGAAAACAGTTTAAAGAAAATAAGAAACATCTGTCTTCCTCCTCCTCACCCTTTTTTGTGTAGGTTATTAGCCACTTCCTTGCTAAAACAGATTGTCATATTTTACTCTTTCTTTTTTTTTCATGTGTGTAGGTTTAATATGGAAAAGCACTGGCCAACTGCAAGCTGTTCTTGCATTTTGTTTTTTGTGTGTGATAGCAGCATTTGGAGAGTAAAAATGAAGACAAGAAGCATAGTCTTTAAAGTTTATAACCGAACTCCAAATCTCCCATTAGGTTGCTTATGACAGCTTCCTTCAGATTTCTTCTCCAGAAGAAATATCCTTATTGACCATTTCATCTGCAGTTAAATATTTCCCTTTAGCTGATGGTCATCTTGGAACAGGCAGAGGATGTTCCTGGAACATGTCTGAAGGCAAAAGAGAAGAGCAATGAGGCCATTCTACCCTGGGCAACTCTCCAAAGGAAGTATTACACACTTGGCTTTCATGCCCTGATATGTGAGACCTTGTGATTTGACTTCTTGAAGTGGTAAAACTCGAAGTATAGTTTGAAGTACAGTTGGTTTTGCATTGAGCAGTGTGGACTGGCTGTGTTAGCTGTAAGAGTATATTGCAATGATATTATTCAGTGCCTAATTAGCATTTTCTCTCAAAGATTGTTAACTGGACTATCTCCAGCTGTCTCTTTACTTAGGTGAATGTTACATCCACATTAACTTTGGAAACACAAACCTGCCTTGTGTGGGGTCAGGATTACTTGCACATAATCTCACTTATTGTTTGGGAAACTGAGTCAGGAAGTTATTTATCCAAACACTTGTAGCTGCTCCTCATCAGGTGTCAAAGTAGGTGCCTGCATCCCGGATCTTCTGCCCTAAACACTTGTCCATGCTGCGCGTCTGTTGTCACCTAAAGGCAGCTTCCCTTCACTGGGATGTTCGAGCTTTTCTATGCTTCGGTGCCCTCTGCTGCTCCCTTAAAATACTGCTGTCTCCTTGCTATCCCAGGAACGTGGATAATTTTGTTCTACACTTTCTTTTTTTCTCTAAATTACTTGGTCTGGTAGTTCCCCTGGTGAGATGTTGCTAGTAACAAGGGTTAGAGTAAGGGACATAGACTGTACTGAAAATTATTTTCTTTGAAGACATTTTTTCACTTCTGAAATTCTGACATGATTCAGACTGAGATCATGGAGTTTTCTTGTTTTATAACAAAGGTAGATTTTATATATATATTTATATATACACAAGTAGTTTTTATTGCCGTTTTCTTAAGTTTCTGCCTATACAACATATAGGATCTGATATTCAAAAGCAGAGAGCCATTTCAGGTTCACAAAATCAGGAGCTATAAATTTTGATTTGGGAGCTTGAAGTCACCTAGGAATTACCTTGTAGATTTTTTTCTTTTCCTGTGGTTTGGTTGGTTTTGGTTTTGATTTTTTTGATGTGCCCCTCCTTTCCGCTAAAATGTTTTGCTTTGTACCAGTTAGTTTGGTAGATCCATCCCCTGATTACTGCTGTTCTCTAGAAAGAAGCCTTAAGTCTGTAAGCCATTAACCTACACATTTTGCTCTGTTGGGGGCCTGTTGTTACTGTATGGTTCCAGCTGCAGTGACTTTTGTGTTAAAAATCTATGGATTAAGATTCCTTCCTGCAGTTTCAGTTTGTTCAGTGGTGCTTTCTAGCTCTCAGAAACACCCATAATAAAATGTTGCATTAGACTTGGTTTTCCATATTATTAAAATATTCACAGAAGTTGAAATGAAAAGTACTATTACACGATGTTTATGATTTTATGTATATTCAATTGATCCAGTTTGCCTTTGCCTCAAGCAAAGCAGTTGTTCTTTACTTGAGAATTGCATGCCTAGTGTCTCATTTGAATTTGTCCAATTTCAGCTTCCAATGGCTAGTTCCAGTTATATCCTCCTACAATTCATAGATATAAATAAACTTCCAGTAACAGTGATTTGCTCATGGAAGATACTTGCGACACTATAATCCTATGTTCTCTCTGTTCACAAAGGTCCACAGGTAAGACATTGTCTTGGCCCTTAGGCCATTTTTATTATTACTTTTTGGACCTTCAGCTTTTCAAAAATTTATAAAAATATAACAACCAAAATTGTGGAGGGCGTTTCAAAATCAGTTTCACCATTCGTAAGTGCAGTTGTAATTATTTTCTTATTCTTACTGACTACTGAGTGCTCACCTTAGCTGTTTTTATTTATTACTTAGTAATTGTACCTACTTCTTAATTCCCTTTGTTGATCCCTTAACAAGAGTTACTTGAAATCTGCCACTCATTTATATTCCTTTATCATATGAATTATTGATTCTGTAAATCTGGATTTTAAAGTTACGCCTACCAGATCAAATGCTCTGCAAAAGTTAAACAGTTTTATAATTACCATTAACCCTTCCAGCCACACCTGGTTTCATTGTGGCATCAGGTTTATTTGACAAGAACGCTTCTCTCATGGTGTGCATAGCAAAGTTTTCTTGGTTCTCTGCTTATGCTCTTCTGTTTGTGAGAAGCACATGATTTCCCTTATCTGTATGGAACCATTACCTTGGCACAGAAAGTGAAGGCAATTTATAATTCTGTTTTTAAGAAAGGCTGTCAGCAAATCCTGTCCTGACCACTCTTGAGAGTATCTTATACAAAAAAATAATTGTTCCTAGATTGGTGATTGATGTAGCAGAACTGATAAAAGTTACATTGTTTAAAAGTGTTTATAAATCACCCTGTCCATATGTTCATTTCCTGTAATCTGTCATTATGGTTTCAAACATAATTGTGAAAGACACAAAACTGGCTTCGTAGCACTCTGGAATGAGGTTTGCTTCCATTTGGTCTACGTTGAAAGGTGGCTCAAAGCAAAAATTATAATCCTGGAATACCATGTACGTTACAACAGGATATCTTTGCTCTGTGGTTTTGAATTACTGAAGGGCGTAGTCAGTCTTCAGAGTTTTTCCCCTAGCCTTGCTGGGATTTATGCAAAGTAACTGGGCCAGTTAAAGGGATTGCTTGGCAGAGAGGACCATGTTTTTTTAAAATACAATTCTTTTTCTCACTTGGGAGGTTAACATTATGACAAGCTGGGTTTACAGTCAGTGTTGAGTGGGGATTTTGGCTCTGTCCGACACAGATGGGCTACTAGAGCACTGTGTGGTATGATCACAGCACAGAGCTCTCTGCTCTGTTCCTGAAGATGCTTCCCAGTTTCTCAGCTAGACCCAGCAGTTGAATGAGGGAGCAGTTATTGCAGCAAGAGTGAAATCTGAAACACTCTCTTCATGCACAGGTTTTCGCATTGCAAGGGATGGAAAAATATTTTTGGAGAAGCAGTCTAACTTTTACTATCTTTTAGATTTTTGTCAAACTCAGCCAGGAGCAGGATGGAGGCAGTGGTTTACTCTGTTACAAAGTGCCCCTGCTCCAGGGTCTTGCTGAACCAGGAGAATAGGTAGAGCATAAACATTTTCTGAACTCTGTTTGTCCCTGGGGTTGCCAGCCATGACCGGCGGCGAGATTACTGACCTTCCAACAGTGCACATCATCTTCCACTTAAAGATTATTCCTTTAGAGAGGCAAAATAATCCACACAATATTGTCCTCTAAAGCTGCCACGCATTCTTCCAGAAAGTATTATTAACTGTCTACACATCCTATCCAATTTTCCTTAGTCACAAGTCTTGTTAAAGAATCTGTCCTTTGCCCAGCTTCATCAAATTGTATGAGACTCCTATTCTGCATAGTGGACAAGGACAACATTTGAATTAAGTATGGTAAAAACAGGAAAGTAATTTTTTTTCTTTCTACCTTTTTTTGTTTAGTACTTCTCTGTAGTCTGGGTAAATTTTCAGCTCTCTCACTTTGCACAAATGGTTTGTACTGATAGACTGAGGTCTTTTACTGACATCTGTGTCACTTAAGTAAAACACTTCTTTATTGCAAACTTGTTTGTAAGGAGCAGACTTGAATGAGTTCATAACTGTAAATGCAAAAAATGTGGCATTTAAGAGACACAAGCAAATTACCTCTACTGGGAGATTTGATTTTAGTCAAGAACTATGGAATGGCTTGGGTTCTGAATTAGGATTTAGGGATGTAATAAAAATTGTTAGCTATGCAATTGAAAAGTATCCCTTAAGTCCAGCTCAGGATGTGCTTCTTTCTCTCCATCTGAAAAATTGGAAAGAAATAACATATTTGAGTTGTGTTGCTCAGTAAAGCAGGAAGAGTAAATTCTATTGCTGGTGTTACAAGAGGTCAGGGTACATGGTCAGCCCATCTTTCTTCTCAAAGAGCAAATCAATGCTTTATTCCTGTTTTCCAACAGAGAATTTATTAGCTGCTTCAGGTGTTATGTTCATGCATTGTATCAAAATATGGTTGGTGCGATGGTATATTTCAGTGCTCTTCTATTTGTCAATCCCTTTACTAGCATTTTATAGTTAGAATTTTAGAAGAGATTTCCTTTAAAAACATGATCAGTTTTACTGTTAGCTGAGGAACTCACTTGGGAAAATTGTTGATAGTGTCTAAAGTGTTACATGCCAGCAAAATTGGATTTCTGTGTTTTCCCTCAGTGCATCTCTGACTCAGGTTTGTATTCACTGTGTATGTGTGCAGACACACTTGAGATCTGCTTTTAATTACTGGATAGGATTTACAAATCAGAAATGCAAACACAAGCACACAGCCTTTTAATCATATGTAAGTCACCTTTCAAAAACTGTCAAGGAATCATATTTTTAGAAGCCTATTATTTGTATAGACACAAGTAATGCAATAGCTCAGTCTTTGAGATTATGAACACGCTTATGATGAGAATATTCTTGGCATAAGTCAGGAGTATTATATAATAAGGAAACAATGTCTTTTTATATTTTTCTTCCAAAACATTCCCTAGTGAGAACTAGGAGAAAAAAACCCCATAGGATTGCCTATGAATAGATCTCCTTGCAACATGATAACTTCAGCCAAATTACACAAAGTAGATTTAAAACCCTTCTCATGTTTTCATAGTTATGTTTTTAAAACCCTCTATTGGCATCTAATACGAATTCTGATTGTGTAACTGAAAGACCCAGACCAACATTGTATAGATGGTATTAAACTGTCCCTCTAGCAGTATGGATGCCTGAAAGGCAGGAGACCCAGTTGGCAAAAGCAATAAAATATTTTAGTGAGATAAAATAAAAGCAGTGAGACTAATCCAGATTTACCTGGTGCCCCAGAATGTACAGAAAAGCAGTGCTGAGGCTGAGGAAGATGTCTTTGTCTCAGTAGTGCTATAGGTTTATGATTGTGTACACCACAGATGTAAAGCCTGACTTAAGGTCAGCTCCTCTGTAATGCAGCCTTCAGAAAGGTCAGTGACCTGCTGTAACAAGAGGTGTCAGAAAGGATGGGGAGGGATTGGCCCCTACAACAGTTCAGATTTAGAAAACAGATGAGTGGTGGATGGTTACCCCACTTCACTCCTTTTGTTTCCCCTGGGACTTTTTGCTCTCCAGTGTAACACAGATTACAGCCCAGTACCTTCTACATGGCCACATGCAGATGCTGAGAACTGAGGTGAAGCAAAGTGAAGATGAATGTGGATAGAGCAGCTGCTGTCTGTGTTAATGATGTTTCCTAGTGTTTCACGAGTAGTTTCTAAAGAAAGCTGTTTATCCATGGTGGCCAAGAGAATGAGAAAATATATCTGTACAATAGGTAGTATTTATAGTGCAAATGAGGATTTGGGAGTTAAGTTAAATTATCTAAATTGGGCAGGAACAGTTCATCAGCAAGCTTAAAAGCCCCAAAACAGAAGTAGTTTTTGGGCATGCAATAGATCTGTTTCCAGACAGACCATCTGGGAATAGGTATATATAGCCAGCCTCCAGAAGACAGTGGAATGGTCTTGATTCATCCAGGCTGCTTTTATATTAAATAAGAAACACAAAGTTGATTTGTGATAAAAGAGTAGAGCAAAACAGTAGTTAGATGATTTGAGGGATGCTGCCTAAAGTGGGAAATATATTGTGAGATAACGTGTTTTGGAAGAGACCTCCCTCTGGCAGACCTAAACCAGAACACACATCTCAGAAAGAACAGATAGCTGAGGGATGGACCTTGTCTCCGAGCCAAATATGAGCCGTTGCAAGGCCTATGGATTGAAACAGAGGCAGGCCTTTTGTTACTTTTGTGTTCTGAATCCTGATTGCTTCTTCAGAGGAGCTGTGCCTTAGCCCTTCTCCCCCACCACAGTATCTGCTGCTCATCAAAGGGAGAATGGCTCTGGAAGGCGCCGTGCTCTATGCCTCGGCTCCAAGGCAGGACCAAATCCAGGGGAACTTTTCCTGGTGGATATTTGCCTAACTTGTTTTTAACTCTGTTTGTTGGCCAGGATTGCAAAGCCTTCCAAACCCAGCATTTCCTTATTTTTGTAGTTAGCTTCCTTTATTGTTTGTTCTGATCTAGCTGCTGCTGTGACTTTGAACATGCAAAGGGGAAAGGAGAATGAGCTCACAAGCCAAATTTATACTTTTACCATTAGCTATTTGACATCTCTACAAAGGCTGAGAAGCTTGTTCTTTATTTTTCAACCCATGAGTTGCTACTCAGATAATTTTTAATAGAGTTGAATGATGTGCATGGAGAAACCATGGAAGTTATAGATGTTAGTGCATCAGTCAGGAAAAAATATGGGTACTGATCTCCCTTTGTGCTCAGTGAGATAAATATGATAAACAAATTATGTTGTGGTCTTGGAGTTGACTGATAAATGGTGAGCAAGATCTTTTCTCAAGGGAAAAAAGGCCTCTTTTGAGGATCTATTTTAAGAAGAGAAATAAGTAATGCCATAAAATGTGGAACATTCAAAAGTGTTTGAAAGTTGACAGTTGATAAACTCGTATAAAATCTGTTAACTGTGTGTTGTGGACTGCACAGCTCATTGATCTCCTAGCTCTCTGGAAAGCTTCACTTAATTAGTTTAGCTTTATATATTTCAGTGGAAAAAAATGTGTGCAACCAAGCAGGAAGTTGTTTCAGGCTTTCAAAATAAATTTCTATAAGGAATATGGGAAAAGACATAAAAGATATATCTCTCTTTCATGCCAAAAAAAGGAACTTTGCTATGCTAAAGATGTTGAAAAAAACACCATTTAAA
Organism: Callaeas wilsoni; assembly: GCA_013398955.1. Taxonomy (NCBI): domain Eukaryota; kingdom Metazoa; phylum Chordata; class Aves; order Passeriformes; family Callaeidae; genus Callaeas; species Callaeas wilsoni. Next base: position 66,756 of record VWPU01006324.1, read on the forward strand.
ATCTATGTTTGTGTGTGTGTGTAAAAATGTATTCTTAAGTGGATCTTTTTTGAGGGTATTTGAAGAAGCATAATTCTATACTCTAAACAAATACTTTATAGCCAGGAGAGACTGGTAAAAGAAATGAAGTTGAGAAAGGTATCTAGGAGATTTTTCTCCTCTTCCTTGGTCTTTTTCTGCCCATATGTGTAAGAAATCACATCCATGTCTATAGTTTGGCTGCATCTGACATGGAATTCAGGGGTTCTTGTAGGTCCTATACAAAACCCAACAATGTGAGTGAGATATTTTCCATCAGTTTCGATGGCTTTTATATCGAGCTTTCTTCACTAAGTGCCCAACAGTGATAGTTTGGTTATCTTTCGTTTACCAGAGTATATGGTAGAATTAAAAACAAAAAGGGAGTTTATTGGTTAATTTATTTACACAAATTTTCCTTAAGTCCAAATGCTAATAACCCTTTTAATAATAAAACCCAGAACCCACAAAATCCTCCCAAAACTCCTCCCTTCTCCAAACCCTTCAAATACAAGCAACCAGGGAATTTTATAAATAGACATTCTTACCTTTACTACAAAAAATTCATGCGGAAGTCCTATCTTGGAATAAGATATTCATTAGTTGGCTTGGCAGAAGGAACATAATCCAAATGAATGAGCTGCCAAGAGTATTTTTAGTGGTTTTATATGTTGCCCATTCAAATCTTGGAAAATTTCTTCAGAAAATTGGACAAACTGACCACTCATTTTTATGGGCTTTCACAAGATCTAAAAGTGAAAAACAACTATTGTATTTAGCATCTGTTAATGGAGGTTTCAGGCTACAGAACTTGAGAAGGTACTGCTGGGAAGCTAATACAATAACCATAAAATATTGGACTGATAATAGGAAACACTGGCACTGAGCAGATATGGAAAGAGTCATGCTAATATTCCACATCCAGGCCTGCTGCCCTGTGCCGAGCGCTAAAGATGCTGTGGTGAAACATACACAGTAGTAGAGATCTGGAACAAAATCAGAGTCAAACTCAAGATAGATGAAATTGTCGTTTTCTCCCATGAATGCTATTTGTTGGATAATTCTGTCTTTGGAGAATTAAAAGCCAGGAACTTGGACACAGAAGAGAAAGCAAGTTGTGCTAACATTTTTCCAAACGGGGAAATATATGTCTTAACCCCATATGTGTAATTAAGCCCTCATCTTCCTTTATTTGAAGTCAGTGGCTTTTTCTGTTTCTCTTGCTTCTTGGGGAATTTGGATCTAGACCTGTGCTGCCATTGTAACTGTTCCCTAGACAGGTTTTTTTTCCTCCCCAAGCTGGAAGCTAGAAAATCAATAAAAGGAAAACTATTCACCAGATATCAAATGAGTTTCAGTGGATTATATTTTATTTGACTCAAAGTGGAAAGGAATGACAAGAGAATATTACATTTTTAATCCCACATAAAATACATTTCTGGGAAACTGTTCTCTGCACATGGACCTTTTTTCCCTCAGCAATAGTCTTTTTTTAACCTGTACATAAGTTATATCCAAAATCTGTCCTCAGAACTCCTACATATTGAGATCCTCTGTAAGATGAGATATAGGCAGGACATTTTAATGTTTGGGGCTTTTTTTGGTCGGTTGGGTTTTTTGATTTTTTTTTTTTAAATTGTCTAGGAAACCCCCCTTCCTGACAAATTTAGGTGTGTTTTGCTGCCTGTGAGGGAACATAGCTGGAGGAAGCTTGAGATGTTAGAATTGGTACAAGCTTTTGACTGTAAATAACCAGAGATCAAACAAAAGTTACACCTCTGACAGAGCAGAGGCAGCTTAAGGACCCCTTTAACTGGGGCAGGTGCCCACCAAGGAGGGTTCCCAACATCTTCAAGTCAGGCTGCCCTTGAGTAAAGCGACCCCTTCCAAACAATGAATGAAACTGTTCTTCAAGGGCAGGAAATCAGCTGCAGCCAGTGGAGCTGAACAAACTTAAATATTAAATTTGTCTCTAAGCTAAGCATGAGTAATAAAAAGAAACACTAAAATTGTATTTTGATTTTGGATCAGTTATGCCATTGCTTAATATCACCCAAAGAGGGGCTCATGGTTAAAGGGGCAAGAACTGTTTTCTCTAAGAAAACTCATCTGGCTAAATTTGATTTATGCCACAGTAAAGAGGCACCATGATCAGGCTGACAAATTTTTGAGTTACTTTGGGCAGAATTTCAGTCAGACTGCTTTTCAGTTATAGGCTTAGTAAATCTTCTTCAATATATTAATTTAAAATGGCTCTACAAAAAGTGATATCTACCTTAAAAATCAGGGGTAACAAATACATTAACATAAAATAATGCCTTTGAAATTCAAAATTTATAAACTTGTCTCCATTTCTAGAAATAAAAATTAGGATTCGTATAATTGCTGTCATCTAACAATATAGGTTTAATATTTTTCCTTTTGACATTTGTTCCGTTGCCAGGCTGTATCTGCTTTTGGTCTATGATCTGCTTTGCATTACTTTTATAGAAATATTACCATTAAAAGTGCTACATGTAGTATTAAATAGCAGGGTGAGGCAGGAGACATGAGTAGAATCACTTGTTCACAAATGAGGAGTTTGGATGCCTCATCTCAGTGATAGGCTATAATCAAATGATAGGGTATAATCAAATGATTGGTCTGGCACTATGGATAATCTTGGTATGAAATTGAGGCAGGCAGGAGTGCAATATCCCAATATCCAGGGTTATTAATATTGCAGATTATGGATAGACAAAATGCACAAGAAAGACTTTCCTATACTGACTGCTCTTGCTACAGTTTATTCTTCTGTCAGTATTTCCCCTATAAACTCCTTTTATTCATAGGCTTGGCAGTTAGCCATAAAATTTTGCTTCTAGCAGGAACTTGGCAGACAGTGTCTCAAGTCAGGAAAATTATTTTAAACAAATTTTTTAAATATATGTATTGGGGCTCTTTTAAAAGTTAGAGGTGCAGTAATTTTTTTCTGAGAAAAAGGATTGGTTTCAGTGGGTTTTTTTCATTGTAAATTCTCTAAACATTTTACTAAAAAAGGAAAAAAAATGTTGTAACCAAATAGTGAAAACATGACTTTTCTTTAGAAACCATTTGTATGAAGGTACTGTGCATAAGGGTCAATGACTTGTGGATTTTTAAGTGACAGTTTTTAGGGTATTGCTTTAAATCAAATACCTCATGTGTCACTGTGATGGAATAAAACTTGTTTATCATGTTATAAACTGTGAGGGCAATAGTATGCACCATAAGTAATTTTAAATGCCCACACTCCCTCTTTATTTACTTTTCCATAACCTGTCTGTAAGTTTTGTGCACAAGAGTCTTGGAAAATCAGCCCTTCAACAAGTTCAGCATGATACAATAATTAATAAGATTGTGTGAGCAAGTGGTGCCATTATGTCAATCTCTTGTGTGGTGGGAGTATTCTCGGGCTGTGAGAGCACTCATGGGAGCAGAACAGCCTTGCTCATACTTCAGTTTGCAGTGGTAATTTGGGCAGATGCCACCTGGACCACCACAAATCAGCAGGAGAGAAGGTGGATGGTGACTGTGGTTCCTACAGCTCACCTGTAGGCTGAGAAACAAGTCCTCCCCTATGCTCTCCCCTGGCACTTTTCTCCTGCAGTAAACTGGAACGCTGCTGCCTTGTTGATTTTAATCTAGAGCTTCAGCAGTTGAATGCATTCCTGTCATAGCTCTCCTTAGCCTGGAATGACTTCCTCACCTGCTGTCAAGTGGGTCTCCATCAAATGAACCAGGAGGACATGAGGAGTCCTAAACCAGCACAGGTGTTTTATCAAAAGGAGATGAGTCTATGGTAGGTACCTGACCCTCTGGAGAAATGCATAGGGTTTCTTTTTGTCTGTACTGTTCTTTTACATGGAAAGCATGTAATCACTGAAGTAGGATTGCAATTTCATATGACATCAAAATATGGGAAAAAAACCCTGAAAAATAAGCCTCAACTAGAAAGATTTTGCGTATTTGACAGTGGCACCAATGTGCCCCTGTGTGATCTTTGAAAGCTAATGGTCCTCTCCTTTCACAGACATAATGCCCATCCTTTCATCCCTGCTACTCTTGTTTTTTCACTGCATGTGCTGAAGTGAGACCAGTTTCAAAAACTGCATGGTAAAACATTTAGAAGAACCTTCATTTGGATGTTTGCAAATACATTTAATAACTTAATTCAAAAAAATAACGCCAGATATACTTCCCAGAAACTGGAATCTCTTGTTCTATTATGCACCTGAGGCATTCTGCACGTTGGACTCTGGCTGACCCGTCACACTGTTTGTGCTGGATGGGGAACATGTGGTGTGCCGTGTGAAGGTGGAAAAATCCAGTGTATCCAGGTGCAAATTTTGAATATGCGTTCAGTAAAGCTTTCATGAATTATTACTATTTTATGGACTCCAGGAAATATACGGACTGGTGTTAATGCAAACTTATAAGTAGGCCTAGAGATAATTAACGTATCAAAATGTCTTGGAAATTGTCTTCCCCTTCACGCTTTGTACCTACTGTAGATACCCATATTTGAAAGGGCAATGTTTAGACCTGCAAAACAGGAGGTGGAAGAGCTCTGTAAGGTGCATGAAAATCTGCCTTTGGGCACTGAGATAAAATTCTCAGCTGTGCTGCTCTCACAATGCACTTCATCCTTCTTCCTGAGGTCAGACTGTCATCCGAAAAACGGACATAATGCATAACCTTAAAAAGCTGCAAAGAAAGAGTGTAAAGACTGCTTATATAATATTTGTGTTGTGAAAATGCTCTCATTGTGTCTGTGCTAAATTTTCTTTGCACAACTAAATGCAAGGGCTGAGTATTTAAATACCATATTGTGGAGAATATTTTCTAATTGATTTTAATTTATAAATTATTTTATTACATACTAGGATATAACTTTTAAGTTCTTCATTGGGAACGTCAATATAATCAATGATATTTTAAAAAAGAATATAATGTTTCTAATAAACTTTTAAAAGCATCCCATTCCTTCCTTTTTGCGCATTTTAAAATTCTGCCTTTATCTTTCTTCCAAGCCCTGGCAAGTGTTTGCCTCAGGCTGGCTACTGAGAAAGTGGGCAGAGCGTGCTACAATTTATATTGGTTTCTTGGTTATGTTTCCTTTCAGAACCTCTGTGTGTTTTCCAGGGCCTGTGGCTTTTGAGCTGTTTGCCAGCTACACGTGCAAATCTTCAAGTTCTAATTCTCCAGACCACTTAGAAATGGAGGGAATTGGAGCGATGCTAAACATTTCTCAGTGTAGTTTCCATTTCAGATGGGGCAGTTTCAGAGGAATGGATATGTATTGAGAGTTCAGATTTATATATTTCCATCTACGTAGTTGTACGTACTTTTAAATCTTGGAAGACAACTAAATAGTGGAAACTCAGGGACGAATTTTTAATGTTTTTGATCCTGGTCAGCTGTCCTGGATGGTTGGACCTAAAAGGTCCTAAAAGCTGGTTAGAGGCTTGGACTGCCTCCTTGAATATCACCAAGGTTAGTGAACAGCCTTCCTCTCTTTTCTCAGGACCTTATCTTCTCTGTGTTCTAATGCTGGAGAACGAGGGACAATATTTACCACTGCAGATAAGAAGATACAAGGCTTATATGGCTCTGGTTGGGCAAGCAAGAACGTAAACCTGGGCAACTAAGTCCAGATTTTCAGGTGTATTGCCAGTGATGTAATGCACCAGTATTTGTAGGATGTGCTTATCAGGGTTTTAAAAAGCATTTCTCTTTTGCTATTTGACATTTGTCCATCAAAATAGTAATTTATAGAATATCACCCAAGAAAATAAAAGAGTTTGCTGTTGTTCAGAGAGGCCAGAAGCAACTGCTTCTCTTGTCAAAGTCAGCAATGGAATAAAAAGGTACCCTGGGACTCTGATGTAGGTCATCAAACCTGTCAGCAGCGAGTAAAACAGAATTTGTATGGAGTTTCTGCAAACCCATCTGAACAATGCAATTAACTCAGAAATGGAAAAATGGCAACTTAATTATGCTTTAAGTACTTCAATGCTGATTGCTTTTAGCAGGAACGTGTAGGTGCTGTCCTTGGCAGTTAGATGCAGAAAGAGCTGTATTGTGTCAGGTATTCTAATGCAGTTGCTTTCTGTTTGGAGTAGTTAAGGAGGGAACCACGATTTCTTGTCCATGCCCACAAATTCCATGTTTCCTCTGTTACTGCTCACAAAGAAGGAAGGAGGTGATACAGACTCTTTTCAGTGCCAAAAGCCTCAACTAGCTCATAGGTGCCAAACAGCCAAGCAACATTTCATCCCTTCCTGGATGCCAAAAGCCTCAAGTATCCCTGCTCCACCTGCCAAAACCTCCAACTCTGTCCTGACAACTCCTGCAGTGCAGGCCTGTGCTGTCAATATGAAATTTTGCAACACTCTGACAATGGAAAAATCTGGATGCGGTATAATACTGAAAAACATGCTGAGATCCGCCTTCAGTTCAGTATGAAAATGAATTATGCTGTAAATATTTCCTGTGTGTGACACTTGTGCATGCTTTATTTTCCAAAATTGTAATTTATTCAAAACTTCTGTAGAATGAAAATATATTGCAGAATTCAACACTGAGAGGTCCAAAGTCCATCTGAGCCCCCAGATGTATTTTTCCGTGGAGCTCAATAAGTCCATCATTTGCCTTTTGGCCGATTCCTTGCTGGTGATTCACCTTGTTACTGAGCTTTACCAGCTTGTGTTTCTGAAATGTTCTTGTTATTATGGGGCGCAGGTTCCATTTTGCAGTGATTTTGCAGTGCTGAGGCCAAGTGCAAGGAATAGGTAATGTAACTGAAATAATGTTAACAATTTTAAAACTAATTAGTTCTAGACATCTGCTTAAAATAGCTGTATTTACTCCCATGTGTTTTTTATCAGACTAAAATAATGATGCATTGTTTTTTCTCCAGGATTTTAAAATTCCAGATATGTTCTTTTTAACATACAGCATAATACATGATTTACTTTGGTACATAGAAATAAAAGATTTATTAATTTCCATGACATATACAGTGCACAATTAGGTAATATATAATGCAATCAGGAATAGTAGAATTATATCAGGAAATGTCTTGAAATCTGTTTTAAGGAAACAAGTGGAAGTTTTTAAGCTACAACCAGGTAATGCAAGATCTTTTATTAATAATTCTTATTTGTCTGGAAATATGTTTTGACTGTTCTTCTGTTTAGTTGCTGCCACAAGTGAAGTAGTTTTTCCTAGATCTGTAATCTGCATTCTTCACCTCACTTAGAGTACAAAATAGAGGTGTAAATCATTTTTGTATGTGACCTTAGCAGTGAAAGAGATTTCTTGTGTAGTTTGTTGCAAAGCTCTAGACATAACAGCCAGAGTTAAAAGTGAAGGATACAGTTGTGAGGCTGAATAGCATCTCCAGTGATTATCTGCAGGTAAATACTTGTTCTTTCCTGCTCATGCATACAGTCATCAGTGCAATTTGATACCTCTTCCACCAACTGTAGTGTCTGGAAAGAAGAATCTGGGAAATGCATCACAGAGCTACTCAGGCAGGGTATTTTCCCTTCAGTGCCATAATTCCTTGTGCTACCTCTGTTTGGAGCTGTTGTAGGCATGAGGAGAAGCAAATGGCACAGTGCAGTGCTGCACGTGAAGATTAGTGAAGAGGAACTTGTGCTTTGGAAGACTGGCAGTCAGGATAGTGTTAATAGTATTTATGGGTTGTGAGAGTGGGAAGAAGCAATGAAAAGGAAATGCTTCATCTCTGTTCAAAACATCGTCAAGGATGAAGTTCACTCCTGGGAGAAGGGCCAGCACTGAGCTTTGGGTATTGCTTAATTTAGGCCTTCAGTGGTACTGTAGTGGTGTTTACACCCTTCAATAGGTTCTTTCCCCTGGATGAGTTTAATCTAAGGAATCTAAATTCTGTATGGAGAAATTTAATTATAAGAAATACATTATTAAATAGCAATGTGCTCTACCTGTGCCAGTGTAACTCCTTTTGGTGAGTCTCCTTTGGAGTTTGGCAAGCCTTAGTGAATTAATACCAACCACTTTAGTAAGCAGCCATGAGAAAAACAAAAGCACAGCCACCCAGAGAGCTGCAGTGACACTGGCATAATAGCAGGTGTGTTGGTAAATATTCCTCCATATCCAAGTCCTGACTTGAAATGACAAAGACTCATTTTGTGAGCCACATCACTTTAACTTGTTTGAACAGAGCATTTTTGTGTATCCATCCAGCCCTAGGCATGATCTGCGTCACATTGCTACATCTGCTGCCCAGAAGTTGCACTGAATCTCTTCTAGAACCTGACAGAGCTGGGCACCCTGCCCTGGGGAGGTGCTCAGGGGCTGTCACAGGGCAGGATTTGTGTTGACATGTGCATGGCAGAGGCACTGTCACCTGGGGACTCTGGCAGATCAATCTGTGTGCCAGGTCTCTACATTTCTTTCATTGCACATAGTGCTGCCATAACTCTCGTGTCAAATACTATGGACTTGCCTTGTGTTTGTGTTTAAAGAAAAATTGTATGCTAAAAACTCTGTAAAACAAACATTTAAGGTATCAGAGCATTTCTGTTGAGAAGCTGAATCTTTGTTACGCTGAATACTAAATATTTACATATCCAAGCCTTATGTAATAGATGTCTGAATAATAATAAAACTGCATAAACTGACCTTCGTTCTCTGGCACCACTTCTCCTTTGAAGTCTGCATGACCAAATTCAAGACAATTATGTCATCCTTCATAACAGCCAAACAAAAGTTTGGCCAAATAATCCTTTTTTCTCCATCTGACAGCACTGTGTTTGATTTTTGTAATGTGTGTCAATGTAGCTGTTGTTATTTACTGGGTGTTACAAGTGACAGTAAAAATCCCCTTGCTTTGGAGTAATGATCGGCCCCGTTAACATCTGGATTTCATTTATTTTACCTCGGTGCCCACTTCTGCTGTACTTGGTTACTTTGAATAGTCCGTTGCGAGGCGAGTATGGCCTGAGAACACGTGCACACCAATACTCTGCAGAACGTGGTGGTACAGTATGTGCCCATGTGGGACAGAAGGAAAAACAGAGCCCTGGGCAGAGGAAGGGAAACTGGCACTAACACTTTCCCCTCTGTTCGAGTCTACCAGTGCCACACTTCAGTAAAATTCTCTGTGGACAACGCTGTCTCTGTCAGTTAAGGGCTGTCAGCAGAGAACTCAGGTTGCACGTTACTGGGCCTCAGACCTCGAGGAAACTTTGGCAGACTGTCATCTCAGTCTTTGAGGCTCTGTCTATGTCACCAAGTGCTTCAAAACTCAAGAGTTTATTTTCCCTTACCCCCTGATTCAAGTGATCCTCGCCCAGGGCCATGTTTAGTATTGTGACTTTTTTGCTTTCAAAATAAATTACAGATTGGGGTGAAATATTTTGAGTCTACCTTGATCATATAAACTGGATTTCTGCAGAAACTTTGTATATGTTCCTAGCTATTGCTCTGACTGTGATGTTTGCATCTAACCCTGTGTCCACATGAGGTACAAGTCCTTCCAGCATGGCTGGGTCCAGCGGGACCGTGACATCATTTCCCATCCAGCTCTACGTAAAGAGCAGCAAGCCATCTAGACTGTGTTTATAGCTGGTTTAAATTATTTTATCTGGATTCACAGCACTGGTGGCTTCATCGTGTTACATCATGGGCGCACATATGCATGTCCATGCACACGTTTACGTTTGTGCTGGTACATGAACACTTCTGCAGTGAAGATGCAAAATGTATGTGTTGCACTTCATCTGCTGCAAAATTAAGCCATTAAAGGAAAAACTATTCTAATATGGTCCAAAGTTTCACTGCTGAACCATGTTAGAATTATGGCTGAAGACAATAAAAACATGAAAAACTGAAGTCAAGCAAGCTGTGAATGCAGTCCTGATGTACAATAATATCATTTTGTGTCCAATTGCAATTAGCTCTCAATTTAATTCCTAAATGAGTTTCCAAGGCTTTGTTGGTGTAAACTATGATGTTGGTGATCTTTTCTTTATTTTACTTCAATTTGGTACCATGGTGAAGAGAAATGTAGTGTGTAGAGTTTATGAAACCAGACAGCTAGTAAATCAATATTATTTTGCTAGTAAATTACTAAGTCAGTGCAAGCTGCTTTTAACTCTTTCCCATGGGACAAATAGTTTGAACTAGCTGGAACTTAAATCAACATTGTGGGCACTGAATTAGTCAATGATTCTAAAGAAGGCTTTGTTGGCATAAAGTTCTGCTTTGATCGTCATAGTATTTACAGCTTTTTAATTAGATACAGTTCAGAACAATGGCTTTTATCAAAGCAGTTTGGGAAGTGAACAACTGGACTTTGTTTAGGGCTTTAGATGACATTCTGTCTGTTAATATCATGTGGCTGGTTTTAATACAATGATGAAGTTAGGATTATTTTAGGCATTGTCACTGCTTTGTCAAAAGAAACTAGCTATTCTAAAAAAGAGTGGCATGCGTTGCTTTTTTAATATCACAAGTTTAGTCATTTCTCAACATGTTAAAACTCAGTCATTTGCTTTGGGCTTGCAGAGGACAAACTAATTTTGCACCCATAAATTTGAAAGAAGTTACTCTTTTGTTCATCTTGATTTATTTTCATGGGCCAAGTGACTTGTTGAGAAGTGCTGAGCTTTTTTTGTTAATACTGAAGGCAGTTGGTTCCATTTTCAGAGTCAGACATTTCAGACTTGGCTTCTGATGTAAAGTAAACCCAACATCAGTGTGAAAATTCCTTGGGGATCTTGGCAGAGCTGGGCTCTATCGTTCTTGGAATGGTAGATTGGCCTAAGAATGCTTTTAAAGTTTTACGGTAAGCGATTGTAAAATTTGTAAATTTATAAGAGCAAGAAAGTTAAGAAGCCACTGATGTTTTTAGACTTCTGCAATTCAGTGTTCAAATAGTGATTCTTATCCTCTAATAAACAATTTACTTTTTTTTTTTGACAAATTGACCACTGAAGTCAATGGAAATAAAAAAAATTGGCTGTAAATAGTTGTTTTATTAAAGCTTGGATTAGATTTTCATGTTCTTTCATTTGTGATTCTTTTGGGGCAGAGTAAATATTGGTCAATATTCTCTGCCACCTGAGAAAAATAACTCATTGCCTCACTTCTATCCCCAATCTGGTTTTCATAATGATGCCAAAAGCCATTACTTTATGTTAGCGGTATTTTTATGTGCAAACTATCACCATGGTGGTTTGAGAAATTGGTGTTTTAATCTTAAGCTGGGTGTAATATAGGGTTCTAAAAATCTTAATTTCATCGTAACAGGCCCATCATGTGTTTGAACGTGATGCCTTGTCCGTGTGCTTGAGGTTGTTTAGTTCCTACGCAGCGTGTTGGACACCGAGGTGTTGGGAACGACAGCGTGTTTGGGCACAGCACTTCTTTGGCAGGAGGCAACTCATCATATGCAGTGCATCTTCAAAGACCCTGCTTTTTCCCCATATAATTATTATATATTAAAATAGTAAATTTGAAATGTGGTAAAGAAGCAGCAAAGTAACATTCCATCTTCCTTTTTTTTCCATTTAGAACTCCAGAACTACCCGCTCAGATGAAGATAAGGATGATTCCTGGGATGCCTGGGGGGCCTGGAGTGATTGCTCACGGACCTGTGGAGGGGGAGCCTCCTACTCTCTGAGGAGATGCTTAAATGGCAGGTAAGCCACATGCTGATGTGTGTGGGGGTTCCTCTGCAACTCTGGCACATTTCCAGTCCTCTTCTGGTTGCTTCTGTTTCTGATACCAAGTGCTGTGTACAGATAGATCGAGTGTTATAAAATACTGCTTTTAATATATGTTTGTAATAGATAAATAACTTAGGCTTTAACTCTGAACTGTAACATGAAATATGATTGTGGAGTGGCAGGAATGATTTATTTAGTACGGTCAAACAGAGAGGGGAGTTCTCAAATGTAACTCAAAGGATGAGTTACCTGTGTACAAATTAGCCTGCACTGGAACATGACTTGACATAATGTTCAAGTGCCTGCTGCTCATATGGATCTATCAAGTGCTGCTTTCTGTTAGGGAGGGACAGGACAAGAGGCCGTAGTCTCAAATTGCACCAAGGGAGATTTGGGTTGGATGTTAGGAGGAATTTCTTCTCAGAAAGGGTGATTAGACACTGGAATGGGCTCTCCAGGGAGCTGCTGCAGTCACCGTCCCTGGCAGTGTTTCAGGATAGACTGAACCTGGCACTCAGTGCCGTGGTCTAAATTGACACGGTGGTGGTGGGTCGTGAGTTGGACTTGATGGTCTCAGAGGTCTTTTCCAACCAAATTGAATCTCTGATTCTTCCCTGCCACTTCCTTTCTACTCAGTGGTCCTGGTAGCCATATGTGTTCATGGGTAAGTCTTAGTGTGGCTTGAAGAGAACAGCACATGCACTGAAAGCCTTTTGCCTCAGAAGTAAACCTGGACTAATGCAGGATTTGTTGCTGCAATACTTAAAGCAGGAGTAATGCACTAGGCCTGTAGTCAGGCAAGAAGAGATCCCAGCCAGCTTTGAGGCATCTGTGCTGGAATCCATAATTGCTTGTTTTGTTTGAATTACTCTTAAACATTTTTAAAACTGATGATTGTGTTTAAATTTTTATTTGGTTGAGATTTTTTAAGTTAAGTGCAGTATCATCCAGGAAGTCACTTTTTCTTGAAGAAGGCTTGCAGTGTGATGTGCTAGTTAAGGGCAAACTGTATGAAATACAGAACTAAAGATGACTGATTAAAGCACTGCCTGTTTCTTGTAGTGAAAAATGCACAAAGATCTTGGAGAAAAGTAATAGTTCCAGCAAGAAGCCTTGATACTCCACCAATGTGTTAGGGACTGTGAAACAAGCTCAATAAATTCTAGCAGTATAAATTCCACTGTGGTTTTATTAATATTTTTAATGTGTTCTCCTGTGAAAAACATATGTTTTCCATAGCTTGACAAATGTATAGTTTAAAAGGTTTTTTCTATGTTTGATTTTTGTAGTAATGTCTGGGAAACACACAATTGTGAAACAAAGTTTTCACATTTGTATGTATCATAAGCATTTTTAACTCGCATGTTGTGATGCAGTAAGTCTTGCAAAAGATTGGAAATTTGAGACTTGTAATATCTTGAGCTTTAACAGTTGTACCTTCAGCTGAGCTGGTTGAATTCTTGCTTCAGGCATCAATTTTTTTTCCTTTTCAAATGCTATTTTTCAATCCCTCTCACACATTATTAAAAAAATATTATGTATTAACAATTTTCTTGCAAGAAGCAGAAAATTTAGTGCAAGAGATGTAAGTTACCAGCTATATGTTTCCACATTCTTTAATGTAAGGCACATCTATTTGTATGAAGGGATTATTCCAAAACACTATTGCTGATTAGAGAAATCACTAATAACAACTTCTTGTGCAATTATTTGAAATATGATTTCAATTCTTTCAAAGGCTTGATCTTGCCATTTTTAACATAGAAGAATATCTTACACTGTGCAAAAGTGCTGGTTTGTTATTGAGAAGTTTGGCAGAGTGTATCTTTAAAAAAAGCGTGAAACCCAACCTCCCCAGATTTATGAGACCACAATAAATAACCATGACTCTATTATATTAGCCTGTTATTTCAGCTACTAACAACAAACTGAGGATCTGAATTGCCTGGATTTCAGAAGTCCCATGCATTGGGCACATTTGCATGCAGTCCATGAGAATTCTGTTTAATTTAAAATTACGAATCAGATATTCTGATCTTCTCCTCTAGGTTGCATCCCAGTTATTAGAAATAACTTGCTTGCAATCAGCATAGATCAAGCTTAGAGATCCCTTTTTACAAAATAAGTGTGTTTTTCATAAGGTTTGCAGTAAATTTAGCTTACAGGGAAAGTCACACGTTCTTTGCTGAAGAGAGACAGCAGTGTAACAAGTTGAATTCTCAGATCCCCTTTGTATTTAAACTTTGTATTTTAAGTCCAGATTATGGTAGGGCAGTAGCAATAAAAGTCTAATTTTCGAAGGAATAACTAGCTGTAAAACAGGCAAGGTTGTGTTTTGCTATTATACAGTGTAACCATTTTTGCTCTTTTTTTAGGAACTGTGAAGGTCGGAATATTCGATACAAAACCTGCAGTAGTAATGTGAGTCTGGCCTTTAATCCTGTTTTACTCATTCAAAAAATGTGTTAAAGTTTAAGAAATGCTGCTTCTTATTTAAAACCTTATGGTGCATAATTTTCTTTCCATCATTATTACAATTTTTAAACATTTCCGTCTGCATGACACCATGAGGTCTCAAATTTAGACTTCCCAAATGGACATTTTCTTTTGAAATTATAGTGCCAATTGTGATTCAGAATGTTTTATATCACTTATTAGGAGAGTTACACATTTCAGAGGATTAACAAATCAGTTCTCGTCTTAAACTAGCAAGTGGTTTTCCTGCGGGTGCTGTCTTGTAGATGAAGCATTAAACTGAGCTCTGGATCATTTGTGATCATTAGTGATATGGTGGCACTCTTCATGTGAGCAAAGAGGTGCCTGGGTCCCTTTCAGATCTTAAGTAGGATAATTACTCCTTATATTCCCTCTGTTTGCCTAAACTCAGATCTTTATATGTCTGTATGCTCAGTTAGGTGCGCTGGCACAGACGATGTCCATGAGTGAGTGTGAAGCTGGAGTTTTGACCATACAGTTGCTGTTACTGTGATGCAATCACTTTTTATTTTTATAGACACGTTTTATGAAAACCATTCACACACAGCAAACTTCATGACTCGTGTTCCACTGATTTTAGTCCTGCTTTGTGCTGTTTAAGCAAGCGCTGCCCTTCACCCTAGGCAGTCCAGGGTGAGCAGCTCAGGCAGGACTTTGTGGTACCGCTGGTCTGCGTGACGTGTGTGCACACAGCCATCCAGGGTGCACACATGGTCTGCACTCACCCCCTTGCACGGCTTGCCTTACACTGCAACGGGACCTAGTCCAGAAAAGACAGCAGGTAGGTAAGTCATTAATAATAATGCTAAAAGGTGAGGCCTGAATTTCCTTTGGGTTGAATTGCACCCAGGCAAGAGCAGGGGATACTCAGTCATTACCAATCCCGTGATTTTTGCCTGCTCAGGCAGCTGTGGAGTGTGACATGTCCTCCTTAAGATGCTTGACACTGGAAGTTGCCCAGTAAATATATGGAATCACTGCATCTCCTAGGAGAACTGGCCATTCCTACTTTTCAGTTTGCCACACCTACAGTGTCTGGTGTGCCAGTTGGCTCCTGCCCTCCTTGAGAACAAGGCTTGCTCACACCTTGAGCTGCTCTACACTCCGTTCCTCAGTGTTGGATGGATTTTCCATCACAGCAGCTCACAGCCGAAGTTCCTGCTGGCAGGAGCAAGTGGAAGTGATAAATGAATCAGTCCCAGTGCATGCAGAAATCAGATTCTGGAGACAGACCCTGTCCCTTGCCCTTCCAGAAGAAAAGGCCCAGCAGCGTGGCGCACGATGGCCTGAGCTCATAATAAAAATGCTACCTGCAAAAAATACCATGATCTTTAAAAGCTGTGATAAGATAACCTGCAGCCAGACAGGATGTAAGCAGTGAACAAAGTGCCCCTGAGTGCTCCAGTGCCTATCTAACATCTGTTTGTGTGCATTGTGTACAGTAACACACCTCTGAGTGCTGGTCCCGTGCACGGCCGCTCCCTGCAGCGCTGCAGAGGCCGGGGGAGCTGCCCTGTGCATGGGGAAGGGAAGATGGTGAGGTCAGTCTGGGCATGCCTTCTGCTGTCAGGCACGGTCTGTATGCTTTTTGTGTATCTAAGGGCAGTTGTGGGCACTGTTCATTTTAAGATTTATGCAGTAGAAATCTGATGGAAATGAAGGCACTTCATGCATAGAGAAAATTAAGATGATTCCCATATCCTCTCTGAACTCCCAGAGAGTTTATCTGAAGTCACTGGAGCCTGTTTTTTCACTTTAGGACTTATTTTAAAGCGATAAGTGGCAGGCACCTTGTATGTGAATCTGTTTGAATTTATGATGATTCAGATGTTAATTTCCAGACAGGAAACTGCCTTTACAGTTCTGCTTTTGGGGCATGTCTGAAAGGGATCAGGTTTCCATTTCAGTTCAGATACAGTCAGAATCTCTCAGGAACGGTTTTTCCTAGATTATGGGTCAGATAATGAAGAACTCCTGAGAAAAAATATATTTAATGAGATTTCCACTGTTAATACAGTTGATCTTTGAAATTGGCGTCGCTGAATTCAAACCCCACATTGGATCTGAGTTAACCTTGAAACAGGACCTTACACCTAATGTAAATCTGAGACTACTAGGCCAGTTTAGTTTCAAATGATATAATTTTCCCAAAAGCATTATTTCTAATCAATGCTTCTCACTTTAGGAGTGAAACCGTAGTTTGAAAATTAAGAGTTTATACTAGCTTCTTTCCATATTAATAGGTATTACTGGTAACCACATGAGACATTCCATATAAATACACAGTGTAAAGCTGTCTGCAAATGTAATTTTGCTACATGATACATTACACCACTAACATCTATATTGGGGAGTACAAATGAAGCACAACTTAATATGTGTGTCATTCTAATGAAAAGAACAAGAATCATTTTACCAGAAAATTGGTTTCATGTGGATTTGTAATGGAATAGTAGTAAGTTCATTGAACTCAAGTATAGCTCCAGAATAATATTAGTGATATTTCAATCAAAAAATTAATTCAAGGTCTTAGCAACAAAATAATTGCTAAGATTAAGGCATATATATAGCCTGCTTATCTTTCTATCATAACTGAAATGCCAGGTGCATGGTTTCCTAAAACTGCATGTGTGCTTCCAGCCTTCCATATAGAAACTTTAGAGAAATAAACTGTCCATTGTATGTTGTTCAATGAGATTTTCAGTCTTTCTTGCCCCCCTTTTCTTAAATTTCAATTTTTGTATATAGTGTTACATTCTAATGCTATGATGTGCACTATGTGGAAGTGTTTAAGTTAATCCTTTAGGGTCCTATTCACAGAACAAGTTATTTGGGCCATTTCCCCATAAATTTCACATTCTTGTGTGCCAAAACGTTGCTTCTATTTTTGCCAGTGACTCTTGTACACTCAGAAAAAACACTATTTTGTAAAAGATAGCCCCATGTTTAATTCCATTATAAACTTTTATTATATGCAGCTAATGCTCACACTTGTTCAACACATTCATCTATAATTGCCCCAGCATCCACTTAACCAGATAATTTATCCCATTCAGAAAATCCTGGCTGTACTGTGTCTACTTTAGACTATAATATTTCACCTTGAGTTACATAGTTTCTCTCTAATCTGTTCATTTATTTATTTTATATTAATAATGCTGATGCACCATAAGGCTCTCTTGGCTGGGGTGGTTTCCAGCTCAGGTATCTTGATTCTGCTTAGAAGTGGCCTGAAAATTGTGTAGGAAAAACACAGAACCTGAAGCTAATTTCAAAAAGAAAACAAAACAATGACTTCATCAGTTTTGGCTGGGTTTCAACAAAATGAGATTCAAAGAATAAAACTAGACAAAAGGCTAGACTTTCTTTGGTGTCATCATTTTTACTGGGAATTTTCTTGCCTTCTCTTTTGTGCTTTTTTCAGTGGAGTAATTGTTGGCAAGAGTCACAGGGTCTGATGCAACCTTCATATTTTGTACATGAACATTGCCTACAAAGATACAGATTTCCCAGGTCATCTTTGTTTTCAAAGGCTGAGGGTGCTCATTGCCAAAAATCAAAGATACATTTCATAAGAAGCCAGACGTTGGATGCAGTAGTTTTTAATGTTCTGTCACCAAAAAAAAGGGGAAAAAAAAAAATCTCTCTATATATATGTATATATGTGTGTTTTTAATCTGCATGGTAGTCATGTCTAAAGCATCTTTTTCAGATCTGTCTAATATGTTCATAAATCAGTCATAAATACATTTCATTCCGCTGCAAGGTCTGGGTGTGATTATTTTTGCCAACATTTTCATGTATTAGACCTCATAGATATGTCTTCAGCTCCTTATGAGTGTATGAACCTACAAACGGCCTGGCCATGGTTCAGTGGATTGAGTGTGAGACAAAAGCTATTGCTGAAATTAAGAAATTGGAGAAATCTTTCAATTAGTAAAAAAAAATTAACAAGAAAAAATGCGAAATATTGAGAAGAAAGAGGGAATGGTGGAATGAAGTGACGTCTGAAATAGATTAAAAACAGAGACGCACAAAGAGGATGAGGGTCGGGGCCCACGTATCACTGTCTGATATTATGACCTTGCCCACTTCCCAAACATGGCTCAGCCTTGCCTAACACTCACAACTTTGCCCTGCCTTTTCCTTTCTGTTTTTTAAACTCCTTTTCAAGTTTGCAACCCACTCTAATGGAATTAAACTGATGTTTACAAATCCTCTTGTTGTCTTGATTGCATTCATTCTGTGCTTAGTTGTCTTTCTCTTTAAACTCCTTTCTTTACACAAATATTTATTGTTCCCTGGAAGACTGAGATCTGAACTTGGTTGCCATCCAAACTCTGATATAATGCAAATGATAATAATTTCAACTCTTTGATACCCCTCTGTGATGCTCTTTTTATGCTCCTGCTTTTGAACAGAGCTGAAACATAAAGCAGGTGGAGCTGGCATGTGAATCGAGCTGCCAGAATCACTTTGGGTTCTTTGATGGTGCCAAAAGAGAATAGGGAGATGAGAATTCGCTTGCTCTGAAGCAGCCAGGAGGCGAGTGGAAGGCAGGAGCTGCATTGTGTCGAATCAATGAGAAACATACAGTAACCAAGGACTGACATCCTGACTTTGTGGTGTTTGTGTCTTGGCATCGCATCAACACCCAGTGATAATGGATTGTAACAACAGCCTGTCAGACCTCAGCTGAAGGCCATCGCTCTGCCTGCTTTACAGATTGCTCTTTAATGCTTTGTGATGAAAATGTGGCTGTGCATGGCTGAGTAACACTGCTCCCAAATACTGCTTCTAACTTTACCTGAATCTAACGTCCACTTCTTATTTTTTCATCCTTAGCTGCTCCTCTCTTTGCATCGGTGGAAGGGAACCATATGGTATCCATATGAATTCTGAAGTCCTCTCTGCTTTTTAGACTTGCTATTGTGGAAAATGAGAGGTGACAGATAAATCAGAGCCAAAATTCTGCTCTCATTTACACCAGTGCAAACTTGGTGAATTTCTCAGGAGTGACACTGCAGTAAATATGTGTGGCTTCTCACAGTGTTTACTTGATGTTTTTTAGAAGCTCTCACTTGAGGGATTTTGTAGAGGTAAAATACTCCCTGTGTCTTACTCCGTTATTGTATGGTTTCAAAAAATATGGCTCAAACTAGCATTGTCCCAGATTAAAAATTATACAAAATGTGTTATTATCGTTCTGAATTATTGTCACTGTAAGGTGTAGCATTAGACAGAGCTGAAAAGCTTTGCTGGGTAAGTCCTGTGACTTGCTCAGTGCTCAGCTGCAAAAACTCCATGTGTTGCTCAGTAGATAGAATACTGATTTTTGGAAGGTATTTTATGTGGATTACAACCAATTCAGAGACAGTTCTAGGCTACTGTTTGCCATGGTGAAAAAAACCCCAAACTGAGTGCAGTATTGCTGGGGGCATTGGACTGAAATTCACACCTTTCTCCTGTATGTTTTACTCTCCAGTCCTGTGTAATGCACTTACTATTTTGTCAGCTTTATTCGGGGAAGGTTCAGTTCACTGATAAGGTTGAAGCTGTGTTTGGGATCAGTATTGTTAACTAATACTTAGTAATAAGTTCCATGAGTTTGGCTGACACATCACAATCCTTCAGTCATCCATCCAATGAAAACAAAACTTTGTTAAAATCAGCCTCACATCTGGCTTATATGTGCACTTTGAATTCTTGGAAGAATATCCTTTCAGTCTGGCGTACGGACTCCTTGACACTGGACATACTTTCGAATGAAGTCTGTAGTGAGGAATTGTTTGACACAGTAACTCCTTTGCCAGTACTTTGTACCAAAGTTATTTTCAAATCAATCATTATTGATCTCCATTCCTGTCACCATAGTTTAACATTAACATCATTGTTTGGGTCCAATGTTTTGTGTAGAAAAAAAATATTTTTGAAGGTTTTATTTCAAGCAGTTCTCATATTTGGTCTTTCAGCTGTATATGCTGAGGCGCTGTGTGGGAGAAGGTAGGAACTGTCTCATTAGAACTGGAAGTACATGATCAATTGTTACCAATTTGAAGTTTATTTTATTCAACAAAATCAGCCTTGCTGTGTCCATGAGGTGAAGGTGCTTTGTAATTAGACTAAAAGATCAAGCATTGAAAGTTCTGGTGTTTCCTCCTAAATCTTGTCCCTTTTCCAAGCAATACTGAACAATTAATTAGACAAATTTTATTTTTTTATTTTTATGTAGCATTAACACCTCTTTCATTACTTTGACAGACGAATTGATGAACGAGTATAGAGGCCTCAGAAATCCTTTAGTGGGAAAAGTTACTGAAAAGAGAAATGTTACATATCAGACATCACCTTGTAGTCACTTAAAGTGTATAGACTCCTTTAGAAGCTAATTCTTATTATAGAACCAAACTTTAACTGTACGACCTGGTGTCATAAAAATTAGCATTTTTAATTGTCCTCTCATATCAATTATATTGTTATTACTGGAATATGCATCATATTCTGTACTTACACTCCAAGCAATGGATTAAGGAACATAAATTGTTTTAATATACACAGTAAAACTTTGTAGTGTGGTGTATTTGTCAAAGCAGATCAGTTCTTGAACCAAGCCTGCCTGAAGACCTTCTGTGTTATTCTTCAGATAACCTTACTGCCAATGCAAAGTGTTTCCTACTTTAAAAAAATTATTTTTTGGTTTGTTTTCAGGACTGTCCTTCAGATGTTGGTGACTTTAGAGCACAACAGTGTTCGGCCTACAATGATGTCAAATATCAGGGACACTTTTATGAGTGGATCCCTGTGTATAATGATCCCACTGCACCGTGTGCCCTGAAATGTCGAGCTCTGGGAAAGAACTTGGTTGTGGAGCTTGCCCCAAAAGTGCTGGATGGTACTCGCTGCAATATTGAATCCTTGGATATGTGCATCAGTGGAATTTGCCAGGTATGTTCACGGTGTGAATCTAAATGGGGCCTTTGTTGTGAGGCACTTTGCTCTTCAGCAGGAGCTTTGGGATTGTTTTTCATTTTATTTATCACTTTAGATGTATCTGCAAGTGCTGTCAAATGGATTGTAGATAACTTACCTTTTCAGGAAGACACACAACTTCCTGACTGCCTTAGCCATGGTTGTTTATCTATATAGGTAAAAGGTTAATAAAATTCGTTCACTCCTTTATTTATGCATGTAAAAATTAATGAACCTAGTTATTGTAGCTATAGCTTTCCAAACTTTGGTATATCTGTGAGGATGTGATGAAATTGCAGAGCCTTCCATTTCATTTTCTTCCTTTTCTGAGTCTCATATAATCTCTGCTAAGGAGAAAATTGGACATTTTATGGGACCCGGAATGGCAGGTGTGAGTATATAGGCCTGTCT
Source organism: Callaeas wilsoni (assembly GCA_013398955.1). Classification (NCBI taxonomy): domain Eukaryota; kingdom Metazoa; phylum Chordata; class Aves; order Passeriformes; family Callaeidae; genus Callaeas; species Callaeas wilsoni. The sequence goes on from VWPU01006324.1 coordinate 88,388, forward strand.
TGTTGTATGGGTGAGTGTTGTGGTTGCATGAACGGATTATTCAAATCTTTTACTGGCAATCTACATTTCTAGATATAGTCATTATTTATTACAGTTATGCTGTTGACTTTATGCAGTTGGTGTAAAAGCAGAGAGTTACAATATTTGAGGCTTGCTAGCCTTGCCCATGTCTCATTAGCAAAGCAATATTGCAAACTTGTTTTATGAACAGAGCAGTTTATAGAGAATGGATATGTTATTGCAATTAGTTTTCTTTCTCTGCAAGTGGTTGTTGCTCTGTTAAATGTCTAAAATGTGTGCGACTCAAAAATGCAGGATATGGCCCAGTGAGGAAAAATAGCTCCATTATAGAGGAAAATTTGACACATTTGGCAGAAGACTGGTGCATGGATTATAGCAACATTAATATATGATCTGGACCTTGCTGTGGGTTTTATGTGACTTCTGTGTATGCTGCAGTTCCAGTGTCAGTCGTGTCAACACACGGTGCATCTGCTGCCCCTGAAACAGAAGAATTCCTCACAGAGAGACTGCATTTGTCAATAGTACTCCACAGCGTGATCCAGCAGTGTTTGTTGCTCTCTATTTGAAATAGAATATACTTCTAGAAACTCTGGGACCACTTGCCAAATAATATATTTCTTGTGCCATGTTCTTGTGATGCTTCCTGTGCTAATAAAAAGGCTTTTACCCAGGAGGATGGCCCAGCCTTGTGCAGGAGGTGCATCTAGAGCAGCCTTTGCTGTCAGTGCCCACTCAGCCTGAGTGCCGGGCTGGATCTAAGGGAGCCCTGGGCTTTTCAGGGGCTTGTACTCAGGGTGCTGTGGGGTTGCCAGTGTCTCCCACAGTGACTTCAGACACCTTCTTCCACTTTTCATACGTGGCATAAAATTCTCTTTGCCCAGAGTGGATCCAATTTCATGAAGAACAGTTGGGTCATATATTTAAAAGGACTGCTTTTGCTGTTTCTTCTTAGTGTTTTGTAGTATTCCTGTGTATATATGATATAAAATACTTGGAAATGTAAATAATCCATTTTTAGAATAAATGAAGTAGTGGAGAAGAAATTAATCATTCCAGAAGCAGGAACTGGATTTCTTACACTGTTGAGGAGAATCAATTTCTTTTCTCCATCTCCCATTTTTATTTTTCTCGTTGTTTCTTCAAGTTTCACAAAAAGTATTTTTCAGTGTGAGGTAACCTCTTCAGGAAAAAAGCCTGGAACAAACATGTTTAGAATGTGTCCTGTGCTGTAATTTATTCAACTTTTTAAATTTATCACTGAAACTCATAACCAGTTTAGTGTTTTACTTTCTTTTCTTGAAGCCACTGGCTATTCCTGAGGTATTTTTGCACAAATTGAAAATTTTTGCTTTTTAAAGTATGTATTTGATAATTTTAGTGTGGGATAATTCTGTTGAGGTAAAAAATTGAATTACAAGTCAATTAAATTAAATGAAGATTCATTTAGATAACCTTTGCCTCTTTGCAAACTCTTTTGGGGACAGAGTGAAATGTTTCTTACTTGTGAAAGGGGCTGTGGGAGGTGGGGGCTTCCTCAGAAACCAACACAGAGCTTTGTGCTACTCCTGCTTGAGCAGGAAAAGAAAACAAATTGATGTCTAATCTTTCCCAGAAAAACATGGTTATTTAGTCAACTGCTCTTAAGAGAGAGACAGCACAGTCGTGCTTCTCCACAATTGTTGCTGCAAGATCTGTCTGGTGGGTTCTGACATGTAATTGGCACAGCCAGCAAATTACTTGGCAAGTGCTTTTACAGCTAGCTCATCTAAAGGAGCACATCAGTGCTGGTGTGGGTGTCTTCACTGCTGTGCCTGGGAGCACCACAGACTTGCTATAAGGAGGCTGGTGCTGGTTGTGCTCATCTATTGCCTCAAAGTTGATTCAACTTCCCCTCCTGCCCAGCGTGATTTCACTTTCATCTGTGTTCTGGTTCCTGCTGAGGCAGGGCTGCGTCACTAATTCTGCCTCTTGTTCAGACTCTCACCTTGGAACCACGTGAATTTACAAATGGTGAATTCTTGTTCTCCAGCTTCAGTTTTGATCTTGTCACTTCCCTTATCAAGCAAATCAAGCGAAATAAGGTCTGTCAGTGGGAATTGTGAGATGACAAAGCTGCACTCTGAATAGGAGGTGTGAGGCTTTACAGGAAGTGAAATCTAAAGATGGTGGAGCAGGGAAAGGTTTATCGGGAAAGTTAGTAAGATATTTTGGGGTTGCTTGAAGCTTAACTCAGTCAAACCATTTGATCATATTTTAGTCTGCTACTGCCCTGCTTCTGTTACCCACGCAGATATCTGGGGCTGTTGTATTAAATGGGGACAGGTAAAAACTTCACTGCCAGGATCTTCACACTGCTGATATTTTTTCTAGTCTCTGCACAACTCCCAAAACATTTTTTTCATGTAATGTGTTCCTGCTGTGCCCATCTGGATGTGGGTGGAGACATTTAAAAACATCTGCATGTCAGACACATATGTGGGCAACATTTACCCAGTTACTCTGCCTGCTTTGGGGCCCTGCCTCTCCTTGGGTTTTGTTTTTAATTTGTGCAGACCTGCTTTTTTCTACCAGAATGCAGAATGGGTTGTGACTTGTGCCAGCACCTGAAATGGTTACAGTGGTAATTTTCCTAATACGGAGTAATATGTTTGGACAACAAATACACACATCACCAAAAAAATCTGCAGTCCTAAGGAGCAGCCTGAGTAGTTCTGTCCTAGGCTGTCACAATTAGGTCAAAGATGATGTAAATCCTGCAGTGAACTTTCCATTTAGTGTCAGCAAGTTGTTTGTGTTCCAAAAAAGGCAGACACTGCACTGTGCTTTGTAGCATATGGCATAAATTTAGCTGACATCAGAACACATCCCACATGTCAAGTGGAGCGCCATCAGCTTCTGCCATGCTAGTTCTCCTCTGTCACATGTCATCATATGGCGAGTAGGTATCACTCACCACCAAAGCACTCTTATGCTGGATGTAAATATCTGTCAGAGTTTTCATTGAAAACAGTTCCTGTAAGCTCTTGGAAGGCTCTTGCACTTTTTTTTTTTTAAATAAGCTTTGTTTGTGCTTTAAACTTAAAATTATAGCAGATTATTTATTTCTTCTGAACCTTGACTCCTTTTATCCTGAGAGTTGCTTTCTCAAACTGCTTGTTTTGTGTACTTTCTCTTTTGGTTCCTGTAGATACATTCTTTTGCCTGTAAATATGTTCAAGGACTGCCCAAGATGCACAGGAGATTTGGTGTGCAGAGACTTAGGAAAATTTCCTTTCCATCCTGTGTTACTGCAGACATGTTTCTAACACATGTTAGTCTGACTAGTTAATTCTTGAATAGCTGTTAAAAAAGCACCTTTTTTCCCAAAATTAATACTTATTCTTAATCTTTTTTTAGAATTTAAAAATAGAAAAAAAAGTCTGTGTTACCTTTTTCTGCTTTTTAGTCTTTGAGTGATTCATAGGAAGAATTGAATTTGAGGTAGCTCTGTGTCAAGCCAGCTGTTGTACTAAACCCTGGCTTTCTTTCCTGGGTACCACTAATTAGCAAATGCTCAGAGTAAAGTACATTTTGGAGCGTGAAGGAACCCCTGTGTAGATGCCTGTGCTCTGTCTGCATGTTACTGCACCAGAGCTGGCAGGCTGGACCCTGTCCAGAAAGACTGTGGCAGTTACTCAGGGAGATCCAACAAAACCTTCTGGCTCTCAGAGCTACAGATGAAAAACTTCACGTGACAGCACGCGTGTGACACGGGTCATAAAACTGGGAGTGGGGAGCTCCAGCTGCAGCTCAGCTGGGAGATGTTGGTGGCTCTCCAGAGGTCCCACTGGAGGATGGGGCTGAGCTAAGCAGGGGCTACCACGTCCTACGTGACCTGTCTGGGTCACCCTCCCTCACCTCAGGGGGTTGGTTTCTCCTCTGATGGAAGCTCTTGGCACTGCCCAGGCCAGCAGATCATGGAGCCACCCTCCAAGGGCTGCACTTGCCCCCCTTTGAATGTCACTGCCCACCTTGGTGTGGTGGTTCCCTTGCAGTGATACTGTGGGCAACTCAGTGGTGTGCTTTTATAAGTAAATAATAACAGGATACTCTCAGACACTGCAGGTGCTAGTGGGATACTCTCAGACACCAAAAAGGTCTTTTGGAATCACTCGTTTTTATTCTGCAGCTTCTCACTACTGCTAGAAACTGGTGTTTCTTTTCAGGTCTTGACTTTCCTACTGTTTCTTGTGGAGAGTGCTCTCTCTAGGGATTGCTTACTGTGGAAGTTTATCCTTTCTTGTCAGATGAGTAGTGGGTTTTTTCGGATCTCCAGTTTCTTATCTATACTTCTTTGGTCCTAAGTGATTCTCTCTGCCAAGTTTTGTTTTGTTTTAGTTAGCTGACTGCAAATGTGACTTTACTTCTCAGCCTATCATGGACCTAAATCATGTGAGCAGTGATAGCAGAAAAACTCATGATTTGGGTGTCATCTTGAAGGAGAGCCCTGGTAACCTTCAAATCCCCCAGTGCTAACTTCACAAAGCGAAGTAGAGTTAGCTGGACCCAGCCAGAAAAGGGGCAAAGCAATTTGATTTCATATACTGATTTCTTTTTCGAAAACGTTCTCACAAACAAGAAGCCTACTGGGAGTTTGTGTCCTATCCTCTGGTTGTGTGTGTTTTTTTAAATGGAGACCATGTGGGAAAGGGTACTTGCTTCTACTGGGTGGTCCTATAATCTCTCAGCTCCTCTAGCATGTGACAGATCCTGTAGTAAGAGTTAAAGGTTTTGGAAACACTTTGTTTTATTTGATGGAAGTGGATTTACAGAGTTGTGGAACACTCTTTAGCCTCTTGCCTTCAGATATAAAATGTCAGCAGAAATATGTGGAAAGTCTTTTTAGGAGCCCTTTAGTATGCAGTGAATTTTATGCACTGTATTTTTTTATTTTCTGGGGTTTTTTTTATTGCTTTACGTTCTTTTCCTCCATATGGATGGCTCAGGAATTTGAACATCATGGAGCGTCTCCTTGCGCCCATCATTCTAACTTATTTTATGCCTCCGTTCTGAGGCTTGCATTTTGACACACTTTGCCTTTACTGCCTGTTTTCTAACCTGTGAGGAACTGAAAATCCTTAAAGAGAGGAAGTTTTCCTTCTCCCAGCACGGCTGCTGCCCATCCAGCTTGGCAGCTGGGCTTGCAGCTTCGTTTGCCGGGAGGAGATGGGCTGGGAAGTCGATGTTCGTTCCGAGTATGCGCATGAGGTCCCTGAAGGGGCTTTATTCTGTTAATTAGCGCAGGCTGAAGCCTGTGTCAGCTTCTCTGGGCTGCTACTGTCCTGTGCTGGTTTGATTCCAGGGATGTGAGAACCTGTGCCACACTCAGGCCTTTGTTAGCTCAGACATAACTGAAGAGTTATGAGACAGGACCATGTGAGAAGAAAATCGTGACTCAGACCAAGATAAATCCTCAGTGAGGATAAACCAGGGTTTGAAAGCGGTGCTTGAAAGCTAAGATTCTACACTGCTTTTAAAAGTAAATTAAAAAAAAAAAAAGAAGAAAGAAGTAACTTGCTTAATTGGAGGGATGTTCTGGTATCTCTCCCTCTGCTTGTCAGAATCAATTACTTGTGGATGATGAGCATGGGAAAGAGACAGTGGGAGCTTTTTTCTTTATGTTCTCTCCAGGGAGAGATACATATTTTATCTGTGTAGGAATAAAGTGCAAGCTGAAGCTATCACAAAGTGAAGGATGTGAGCAGAGATTGCACAGTGAATAGATGGGCTTTGAATGACAGCAAGGTTTTATAGCAGGGCAAAGAAACATGGAAAATATTGACTAAGGGAGAGCAGGATTTTCACATGACAGGTTTTTCATTCATGTCTTAATTACCATGAATTCCCATAGCCGTATTTAAAATTAGATATTTGTTGTGTGGATACAGTCAGTCCTGACATCTCCTGTGCTGGATTCTCTGCTAAGACAAGCAGACCAGGCGAAAATGCAGCAAATAGCTGACACTGATGCAATGAGAGCTGTGTACTGTGGTAGCTCATGCAACTGTGCAATGAAACACAACCTTAATTTCTCTGAATTTTGGATTTTGTGTCTGTGTTTTTGGAAATAGAAATCCCTTTTCTCTGAGCAAGACCCAGAGGATTTTAATTTTCCCTATTGAGTGATTCTAAAAACTGCAATACAGATTTATCTTTTTGAGCATGTAAGGGTTTTTCTCTGTTTTCTTCCTTCACTAGTAAATGCTGAAATGAAACGTGTCCTTTCTTAGTCAAGTCACAAGACTTACAAAAGGCATTTTTGTCAGAAGTAATTCTGAGGTTATTTTGTATTTTGTGCAATGCTGATAACCTTTAGAAGTATGTAGATATTTTTATTCACTTTTTATCTTAGTTCTCATCTCTTGTAAGTCTGAAATAAATAATTTGGTTAATAGCAGTCCAAAGACTGGAATCCTGGTGGCTGGGCAGTCAGATCGCTTAATTGGATATGTTTGATATAATAGCCTACTTTCACACTATATTTTGCAAATCTTGACAAACTTTAAAGGCAGTGGAAGGCGCTTGCACCTGGTCTGCAAATCCTTTGCTACCCTTCAGCAGATCAGTGCCCCAACCAACACAGGATTCCCTTACCGAGGTACAGCTCCAACAGAGCTGCTGCTGGCCAATTCTAAAACAAAAACCACTGGACAGCCACTGGGATAATTACAGACTGTTCAGCCCTCGAGGGGAAGGATCTCCTGTGCAGTAACTCTGCCACATTCGTGTGAAGTACACTCGTGCATCCTGCAGTGCAGTTCCTTGCTCAGCAGAAATACAGTACTTCTTGGACATTTTAAGCGCATTGGGCACTTCCCCATAAATGATTTGCTGGGTTTTCTGCTTCAGCTGAATTTCTCTAAATGCCATCTGTGTGTTTGTGTTAAAATTCCACTCGCAGGCTGTTCCTGGGCTACACATTTTGTGCATCCTTTGAAATACCCAGGCCAGTGGAAGCACATGAATAGAAATGTACCCAGAGTAGCCTTCAGCTGGGTTTTCCTGACAGCTGGGGGGTTTGCTCAGCAGCTGTAGAAGGATGGTAATTATGTCATATTGGGATATTGTTGAATTGATTTTCTGTTTTCATTTTATTAAACCAAATCACATTAATAAAGGGCATTACTCCCTGACACTGAGCTGCCAGTCCCTCACGTAAACATAAAACACTGCAAAACAGAAGCTTGCCTAATCATTTTAATGGAATCACTGATAAATGAGAGTCTGTATCAATAATAAATTTATTAGTCAAAGTAGAAAATGATTTAGTATTTAACAAATATATTGCTGAATATTTAAATGGCGTGTCTGCTAAAGAGCTTAGTCTATGACACAGTAGGTAGAAAAATAATGGCACTAGTGCAGCTTCAGTTTTAATGTTTCATAGAATTTATGTATCTGTCACAAATAAAAATAGCAGTGATTTATTCTTTTGTGGCCGCTTCTATTAGGAGAACTCAGAATATTTGTTTTTTCTGGCTATACCTGGATCTTTGGCTCCAGAGGGCCCTAGAAGGGGAAAGCCCATTTTGAAAGAGAAGTATCATATATCATTATCTATATTGCTGTATATGATTTCATGCCTTTCATAGTAATAATGACACTTAACACTTACATGATTCTTGTTATGCACAGATGTGCACAGTTCTACTCATCTTTGAGATAAATATTTTTTATTTTATAAAGTGTAGGTATATCTTCAACTTACTTATTTGAAATATATAGTCTTGAGTCACTGGCATTCCAGAAACCTTTTTGAATAATTAAAATGTAACACTCTTGTAGTTGACAACTCAGTGCTGTAGGATGAATTATACAAAAAAGTGGTGCTGTGCCTCTTTTGGGAGTGCCTGCAGCTGGAGGTGAGTGGCCAGCTGAGGTAATGCCACAGGTCAGGAGGGCTGAAGCATAGGCAGACAAGCTAACGTTGAAATTTTAAAACTTGATCCTGTATTGGGCTCTGCACTGGCAATTCTAGTCCATGTTTGTATTTATATTTGTTATGAGAAGTCTGTAAGAGGAGGGAGGAAGGGTGTGGGTGGGATTTACCTTATTTTTCACTATGATGCTTTTTTACTGTATTGAAATTTTAGTTAAAATTCTGTCACCTTCCAGTCCTGTCCGTTTTCTTATCATACTTAATTATAAACATCTTAACAAAGGAAGATCCTTGAATTTAACAGATTATTCTTGGACCTTCACAAATGAAAATTAACGTGCTACATTAATTTCTTTGTTTAAAGTCCAATTCCTCAGCTGAAACGCTACTAATTGAATATGACCTAAAGAAACAGTTTTATATAAGCTTCTGAGTGATTTTTGGATTCATATTTGCAAAAATATTCGTAATGTTCCACAGTCACTTCTAACATATCAGCAGTGATTTCATTCTTCTCTTTCATCTACATTACTGTATTTTATACCCTGACTTTTTGCTCTTCCTTTGCCTTTCTGAACCTACATGAACTATTCTAAGCATGCTACAAAGTATTTAACACCCTTCAGTATTGTCTTTCACAACAGCACTGCCATGCTAAGGTTTGTTCAAGCAGATGAGTGGTTTTGTTCACTGCTTAACCAGATGCTTTCTATCCAAGCTGCTTGTGAGAAAACAATATAATTCGTTTTCATATTTCTTTCTTTTTTTTTCCCTTTGTAAGAACAGACAAGAAACATATTCTGGTCTGTCCAAAATTCTAACGGATCAGACACCTGTTTCTGAAAATAATCCTGCCATGTCCAAATTAATAGATACCCCATCATGGACAATTTTATAAATCCACAAAGTGCCTATTTCCTCAATACTCTTTTTATATGAAATTTCTGCTTGTTTGTCCTGTTACATATTGGTAAATTTTCTCCCTGCTGTCTGAGGAGCTCACTTACAACCTGGTCATTACAATACCCGTATCATTTTTTGGGATGGTGATATTTATGATTACAGATTTCTGAAATTCACAGGGTCCCAATCCTTCCATTCCGTAGTTTGTGTTATCACTTGTTTCATTTATTCAGCCTATGTTAAAATCACCTAATATTTCTGACTATGGCCTAAAAGCCTGCAGATGTTTTCCCAGTCTGCCTGTAATATTTATAGCTGATCCCTTTGCTCTGTAAACAGCAAGCAATGTGGGGTAAATTAATCCCTCAAAATGCCTTAATTGTGAAAATCATCAGCCTCCTTGGCTGGCTGAGGTGGTGCATGAGCAGAGGATGACTGTCGCCATTTATCATTTTCTTGTCCTTGTTGTGGTTTTATTTGCAAATAACCAAGTGTACTATCTTCAAAATGTTTCATCAAACACTATTTTTTTTCAGTAGTTATCGACTAAAATAGACCTTAAATTCATAATATTTGGTGTCATGATGCCATATGTTTTTGAGATCCAGTTTCCAAGGCTATACCTTACAGGTTCCTCCTCTTTTGGTGAGATCTGAGGTCGTTCAGCTTACCTGAGAAATACCCAATCAAGGGTTTACAAAAGGATAAAAAAGGCTGGCTCTAGACTCTCAGATTTGAAATATGTCCCATCTCAATGTTCACTTATTAAGATTCCTTCTTGAATGAGCTCTAAATTTGAGGCTTGTCACTTAAAAACCTGTGGAATTTTTGGGTGCTTCATGTTAAACAAAATCTGGAATTCTGTGCTCACTTCAGGTCAAAATTGTGATTATAATTTGAATTGTTTTCTAAATTGCGTTCCAGGATATCGTTGCTTGATATTCATATTTGTAACAGTTGTTGTAAACATAATCTGGGACGGAAATCTGCAGAGGGTGAATGCATCTAGCTGAGCACACCACCTTTGTTGTCAGGGGAGCTGTAAACCTTTTCCCACATCCCAGTCCCTTGCAGCTAGCACTCCTGTTTTATTTCTGTGGCATTTGTGTATTATTAAAAAATAAGCAATAATACTGTATGAAACAGTCCTCTAAAGTATGCTGCTGTGCTGATTATCTTTTCTTACATTCCGTGTAGGACACAATAATGCCTTGTGTTTGCACAGTTGTGTAATTTCTGTTGCGTGCAATGCGAGTTTGTTTTCACAGGGACTGGGTGTGAGAGCCCAGTGTGGATGTTTGTTATTGTCATGTTGGGCCCTGGGCTGGTCTTGCGAGTGCTCTGCTTGCTCAGTGCCCTCCTCCCACTAAAGACTTGCAGGATCTGTAGCCTACAAATATGCAACAGCTTAAACTAAGAGAAATATCACTTTTTCACACAGAGTATCACAATGTGCAGCTTATTTTTTCCTTTGAAATTAACCGGTGAGTGAATAAACAATTTTTTAATATGTAGAAGAGGAGATTACAATATGAAATGGAGATTGAGACATCTGCAGAGATATTTCCCTTGCAGTGATACAATTTGCCTCCATGTTCTAGCAGTATCTTTATGTGAATAAGGGCAGGGGAATCAGTGGAGAGCAGTAACTGCTTCAAGAGTCTACCCCAGAGAAATGTAGACTCTCTCAACCACTGGTGTGGTCTCCATCACTGCACCATCTGCACGCTTCAGAAACTTTAGGAGATTCATTCATGCAACGTCCCTGTCAGCTGGGGATCTGCAGTGAGATCCCTTCCCTGGACTGGAGGGGAAGAGCACAGGAGTTTTCAAAGGCCAGAAAAGAAAGTCTGTTGTGGAGCTGGGAACTGAAAGCGTTGTCAGTGCTGAGGCAAATGTGTCGAGCACTGTATTCTTATATCCCATGAAATTTCATCTGCTTTCTGATTCACAGAGTGGCCCAGTCAGTTTCTGTTTCTTAAATAGTGTTTTCATTAATTTCTCAATGTTAATTGGTTATAAAACGGAAAGACAGGCTTGTTAATAGTAATTTGTTTACAACCTTTTTATAATTTTCTGGATGTCAATAGTGAATCTGGAGCTCAAAACAACTCAAGTGCAAATACTTTCATCTGTAATCCATCCCGAAATTATTGTACAGTGTTCCCACATGGCTTCTCTGTGATAAATAAGCACCTGTTCTGAGATGGTCTGACTTCACACGTGTGAATTTGCTTCATTTTTACAACTAAGTTTTTGTTAAAACTGAAATGATTTACTGTTAGTGTTAAGCAGCTTACTTCTTTTTAAAATTAATTCCTTGCTGGGCTACATAGGTTTAAGATCCCCTTCAGTTGGAGGAATAAAATAATTTCCTGCTGCTAATGTAGGTTTCTCTGGTAAATCTGAAGCCCTTAGGAAGGAGATGCCTTCGCTGCAGCAGGTCTCTCAAGTGAAGTACTGTAAACTGTCCCCATTAATGCCCTCCTCTAAAGGGAATTCAGGCTGTAGGGAATTGGGAAAATAAGGGAAAGGGGCAGAAGGGGGAGGTGGAACTGCTTTGTTTTCTTTTCCATAGACATGTGAAGCTTCGAGATTACATTTCTCCGTGTTTGGCAGTGGATGTGTGTGATTTGTGTGTCTGTGTGTGTGTGAACTCCGGCTGGAAGGCCCAGCCCTGCCTCTTACGTGTGGACTCGCTGCTCACCTCTCCAAGGGGATCGCGTGTCGGTTTTGGCACAGCGCAGATGCAGTGGATCTTGGCAGCTAAGGCTACCCCTTCCAAGCATTTTTATATAGGAAGAGGCGTGTGCTGGCCAGTTCCAGAATTCTAGCACTGCTTTTAACTGTGAGTTTCCAGAGGGTTTTCTAGCCATTTGTCAGTTTGGATTTTTGTTAAATATATATACACCCATGACAAATTAGCTGCCTTTCTCAGGGATATGTGAATTTAAGAGGCATGTAGGCTGACTTGAGAAAACTAAAAGCTGGAGATCAGCTTTTTACCACATTGCTCAGCATTTGGTACTCCCTGAAAAATTCTTCTATGAAATGGTAAAGAGTAAGGTAGGTGAGGCCAAATATTTATCTTCCATTCTTCAGGAAGGTGCTTTCAGTCAATTTTGTCTATTCTTTGTCTTTCCATTCTCACTCCCATCCTTCTTGTGGAGTTGACTGATATGAAGAAAAAGAAAAACCTGGAAAAATGTTTCCATTATAATTTGGAGGGGTTTCAGTTGACAGTTTTTTTTAAAAATTGCTTTTTGAATTTTTGGCAGTGTTCAAGTTTGGGTGTTTTTATAATAATCATTGGAAAGTTTTATAGAATGGGTCTTATATTCATAAACCAGAAAAAAATCAAAAGGTGAGAAGTGAATCGTCCAAGTTTTTTAAAAGCTGGTTAGCAAATGTGTATGTAATTGACATTGATGTAAATGGCAAATAGATCTACACAAGTGCTAGTTAAATTTTGAAGACACTAGAATGTTAGCACTGCCCTCAACTCCCTGTCTATGAAGCTGAAGGCTGAGTGCCCTTTAAATTTTTAACTTGGATTATTTAATTGCATTTATCCTTTCTCATAATTAAACAGGTGATGAAAAACAAATTGTAAATAATATAGTTATGCCTTGTGTTGGAAAGAATAATGCTCAATGGTATTCATTCACATAAGTAGTGGGAAACGGATTCATGTATTTCCTATGCTTGAATAGCTTAATATATCAGTTGTTGTGGTTCATCATTAAAATCATGGAAATGACAGTGTGTTTTAAAATCCTAAATGGCAAGATATGCTTTGATAGAATGAGGCCAACTCATAAAATCAAAAGAATAACATAATAAATAAAATTCCAGAAACCTGAGCATGTCTACTACAGCTTTGCCCTCCTTCTGACTGTGGTGTTGATGTTGGCAGGCAGTGGGCTGTGATCGACAACTTGGGAGCAATGCCAAGGAAGACAACTGTGGGATCTGTGCAGGAGATGGCTCAACATGCAGGCTTGTGAGGGGACAAGCTAAGGCACATGTCTCACCAGAAAAAAGTAGGTTGCAAATTGATCCTATGATAATTTATCCTTGACTACGTTTTCTGCTTGTATATTATCGTGCATATTGCAGTGACCTTTTAACCATACACTTGTTTGCAGTTTTACAAAGCTACTTATTCTGAAGTCTGTGCTAGATTAGTCTATTGAAATTCCATGAGGGATACCACACATTAGGGTATAGCTAGGAAAGAATTTGAGATATGCTTTTTTTTTTCCTTAATAGAGCTGCTCAATTCATTCTATCAGGAATAACCATCAAGATGCACATCTTATTTTAGAGGGTATCCTCATGTTGCAGTATATGTGATGCTGCAGCAATGTTTTTAAATCATGGAAACATAGATGGCTTTATGGAAATAGTGGCCTGTGCTTTAAAGTACCTGGTTTTCAAATTAACTTTGATTTTTCTTTTTTTTTTTTTTTTTTTTTTTGGTGATGTCTAAAGACAGTTGAACTTCAGGGGCAAGTTACTACTTTGTATGGTACAAAAAGAACAAAGTGAAAGGGACTAATACTTCCATCTCTTTTGTGTGTTTGGCTCAAATTTCACCATTCTTTCTCAGAATAATTAACATCTTACTGGGAGTAACTCTGTAGGTCTCAGTAGTATTGAAAATATAAAATATAAAAGAGGAAGGATATTGGAAGTAGACCCTTTAGTGGAGTCTGAAGAGCCTGGCTATTTTAATATGCAAGGCAAGGTTTGTCCCACAGAGACTCCCCTCTGACACTGGCGCTCCCCGCCCTCACAGATGATGCTCCCTGGAATCTCACAGCATATGTCCCATGTGTTTATCATATGAATAGTTGCCTTACATAATTTTTTCTTTTTCTGAAACTCGCAGTGTGTATTTGTCACGAGCGTTTGTCACATGGAGATGGGGCCTTTGGGGTTAATTACCTCCCTGCAAAGTCACAAGATAGAAGGGTGCTCTTAAAGGCAGTGCTCAAAGCTCAAATGCAGCCAGGTTTTCTTTTTAGTGGATGAAGCACCTGCTCCTGACAGCTGCCTGTATTTTAATACTGTTGTATTTCAGCCTGAAAAGATTTCACTTGTGCCCTGATTTTGAAATCTCTTTGTATATTGAATCATACTGCAGTGTATATATAACTATTCCCATGGGTTTTTTAATGACATTGCAGTATGCTTCAGTTTGGATGCAACTTGGAGTAGTTTATTTATTATCTCAGTGGTTATTGCTTTGCAGTGTGATGCCTTGTACTGCCCTGCAAGGGTGTTGGGTACCACTGTGCAGGTGCAGAATTTCTGTAATTCAATACACATCTATAGTGAAGACAATCTAAATTAAAAAGTGACTGGTTGTGTGGCAGCAACTTTTAAAGTCACAGGATAATTTTGCACAAGTCAAACAGCCTTTTTTACATATTAGATGGTCTATCAGTTAGCCTTGGCCTTGCTTTGACTAGAGGTCTTTTTTTATTGATGGGAGAGTTCAGTAATTCATAAAATATTTCATTCTGAAAGACTGAGAAAATCTCTTGAATGTTTACAATGAGCTGAAAAAGTGTTTTCATGGAGGGCCACTTTTTATTCATTTGCCACATCCAACGTTCAGAGCTTCTGGTCAGCATAGAGCAAGCACTTGTAAAGCAAATATTTTTGTAGCATTTCCAAGCTGTATTTGTTTCGTGTCCATATATAGACAGGCACAGATACATAGAGATAAATATGCAAAAAATAACTCCCTTTCTGATGCGAAGGTCAGCTGGAATTGAAAGGAATTGCATTGTCTATTCCAGCTTTGCAGCAGCAGATATTCTCCTGGAGAGGGGTGATTCCTGGGGACACCATAGCTAGTTCTAAGGCAGCCCAAAGAAACTTGTTGGATTGGTGACTCTGATTGGATAGTTCACGATAAATGAAATAAAAATTTCACATTTATTTGCTGCTTAGAATGGAAGTACAGTAAAGACAAAGTGGTAAAAGTGGTCTGGTTTTGAGACTGTAATTTCGTGACAGAAAATATTAATTTCACTTGTGCTACTCTGGCTCAGGTAAGACCTGACTACAGCTGGCATCACTTGGTGGAAGGGCTCCCATTGCCTCGAACGTTATGAAGAATGCCCATTGTTCATTGTTTCCTCTGTCAAAATTCAGTGTCTCTTTAAAAGTCCTTTAAAATTAAAGACCAAGGAAGACTGTTCTGAGGAAAGATGTCAGTTTTGCCAAGTTTTGGGTTTATCTTGCACTGCAGTAGGCTGGATGATACGAATGAATTACCATTGGCATAAGCAAAACAGTACACATGCTACTAAATTCAGAACTTGATGTTTTTCTTGGTAGTGTGATGGTGCCAAAATCTTTTTTTGGGTCAAGTTGTTCAACACTATGCAATGAGTTCCATATAATCATCCTGTGTGTGAATGAAATGTGGAAATAAAGCCATCCTTTCTTCGTGGTAAAATATCAATGAAGGGAGGCACATTATCTTCCAAAGAGTCATTTGGAAGCTTTCAGAACTAGTGTTGAGAAAATATGGACACATGACAGACATGTGTTTAAGAGGGAGCTTAAAGCTGTGAGCAGGATGTAAATTTTACTGTTCAATGAAGCAAATTAAAGAACTGGAAGGAGAGGAAGAGCCAAAGATTTTAGTATAAAAAAGAGGCATAAGGGAAAACAAAAGCGCCTGGTTATCTTAGTCCTTATTTTAAAACAAAGAAATTTAAGCCTTGATAACAAATGATTTCTCATGAAGGCCTAATTTTTTTATTAACTTTTTTATATGTTTTTACATTAAATTAATGCCTTTGATCAGAAAGTTAAACAGCACTGAAAGGGAGGTTACTGTTTTGCAACTATGAAATGAACAGTCATTTCAAAAGTTCTTTATTTTTTTCCACTAACACTTAATTGCCTTTGAAAGACAAAGTAAGTTAAACTTCTGTCAGCAAGCCAGATTCTAACATTCTGGTAAAATGATTAAAGGTTTGACTAATGATATTCAAACAAAAAGTGTAATAGGTTGTAAAATGTACCATCCCATTGGGAAATGAGATATCATGGGCCTGATGTTTCTAGTACTATATGCATGGAACTCCCATTAACTCTACTGCACTTTGTGCACATGGAAAAATTGTAGGATTGGGCCATCATATCTCCTTTCTGCACCATTGTTGGCAAGAAATGGTAGGAAAGTGTTCTGGTTCTGATACCAACAAAGAAGAAAAGATGCTGGTTCAATAGGGGGTGAAGTTGAAGGCATGGACTTGTCCTAATCTGGTTTTATTAGATTCCCAAACCGCAAGATACTTGCAAGTTTTACCTTTCTCAGTGTTTTGCTAAGCAGCTTCTTACAAAAGCTTTCACTGGCGATGGCTTTGTAACTGTTTGAAGTTCCTTTTGCCATGTGCTTTATTTCCTGTGGCGCTTGTGTAATATACTGTTGGTCACTTCTCACATGTTGTATGTCATCATCCCCAAGCATGCTTAACCAAAAACCCAATTTCACTTTGGTCCTTTATCTAAACAGAGGCCTTTGGCACAGCTCCCTCTTTTGTGTCATCAGCCAGCTCAACTTTGTGATAACTTCTGCCTCACATTTTTTTCCCCTCTGTGAAATCAGTGTACATGGAGTTAGCAACCCCAATTGTCAAGGTTGCCTGATACTTCACTTTATACGAAGGAGTATTTGCCAAAATTCAACAGTTGTGTCAGAAACTTCTCATGCCAGGTGCTATGTGTTTTGGAGAAAATTCAGCCAAAACAACTCAGCATATTCCAAGGACACAGAGGAGAAAAACCTGTTGTTTCTCACTGTCAAAACACTCTTGAAACCTTTTCTTTAATATGTCTTAACATCCCCCCATTGTTGGACTTGATCACAGATCAGGGATTTGAAATTTGGCAGGCAGTGGTCTTCTGGTCATGGATAAGTCTTTTGCAATGTCTGTGAACATCAACACATATTTTACTACAACCTTTACAAAAAACCCCAACCTTTTCTTTCAGTTTCTGTGGAATCTTCTTGGATATTAACAGCTGAAATTTCTGAAAACTTAGCCTTTTAAATGTTCTCTAGCTTGTTACAAGTCCTAACTGCAAACAGATCGTATGTGTGCAGCCTCCTTAGAATACATTAACATGTTGCTCTTCCAGAGCTAAGCTATTAAAATTTTTCCTTGAGGTTGCTCCTGCTTTCTGCTTTACTGCAGTGTGGACAAGGTGCCATGGGATGAACTCTACGATGCCTCCTACCTCACATTCACATGTTCAGAAGAGATTTTGTGGAGAGCTTCCAATCTCCTGAGCTTCAGACTTCTGATGGGGAGTGATGAGATCACATGAGGAGAGGGAAAGATGAGCAGAACAGAAAAATTTGCCATTAGTTCATGCAGTGAAGGAAAGGCAGATATGAGAAGGTGGGTGGAAGATGTAGGACTGGCTGTGCAGACACACTGAGTCAAGGGAAAGAGGAAGAGAAGACTGAGATTAGATAAGGAATCTGGGTGGGAGATGAAGTCAAAAACACTTGGAGAGGAAGAAAAAAATCAACTATGTGTAGAGCCAGAAGAGGGAATTGGGACTGGTTTGGCAGGAAAACTGTGTGTGGGGAGGGATAGAATGCCAATGCATTAGTGTTTCACTGTGGATAGGGAGCATGTTTTTTGAAGCAAATTTCATCATGGCCCTAACATACTGTTCATCAGTTCACATCACAGAGTGGTCTTGGAGGGCATAAATTTGAATTTTTTGGATGAAGCTGAACCAGAAGTGTCCCAGAAAGTACCTGGTGTTCTCCAGCAGCTATAGAATATACAGTCCATGGGACCAGACTAGAATTAGTCCCAACGAGGCACCTGCAATTTTGTAGTATGGATGCTGTATCTTCAGCACCAACTGTTGCAGTCTAGATGCCCCTTTAGTTTGGTTGGTTTATTTGGGGCTGTTATAGGTAGTGTGAAGCCTCCTCCTGTACTTTCATGGTGTCAAAGTCTTGAAGAAATTTCTGTGTAACAACACTGGCTATTTCATTACTTATTTTGCACTGCATTTCCATTCTCTTGAGGGGCTGCTTACTGTATGTCTTTTATGTTTTCTCCAGTGCATGTATTTGACTTTGCCCACTTTTCTTTCATTAGGCAAGTCAGCACAAAGCCCAGCAGCAGTGTCTTCTGAAATTAGGCCTGATGCCAGAGTGGATGAGGGATTCCAGTAAGATTCTGAATATTTTGAGATTTTTAGTTCCTGTGTGCTGTAGTTGTTCCTGGATTACTGTTTGTACTTTGAGAGCACAAAGGTCTTTGATCAGAACCAGGGAACCAGCAAATAAGTTCTGAGCAAATACATAGAAAGCAACATTTTTTATAGACCTGAAATAAACCCTCTGGCCTGCTATAAGAGGAGAGAGGGAAAAATCCCAACTGGCCCATATGTGAAACAGTAAATGGGTCCACCATGGCCCACATGGAAAAATAAATAAAACCTGCTGAATTGGATTGAGTTTAGGAATGTGGCTCCTTTATTTTGATCCTGGGGATTAGCTCCCAGTCTTACCATAGCAGGGAGTCTGATCTTGCTCTCATTGAGATCCAAAATCTAAATCCACATTAACACCATAGAAACAGGATCAAACCTTGCCATCTAAAGTAAAAGCAATCCGGGAGCTTAATCAGCGAGTGCTGTGTGTAGTGTGCACACACATTTGCTGAGAGAGTCCCTGGGTGAGAGTGGAGGGACACGACTCACGTGCTGCTGGGAAGCCCTGTCCTGGAAGCAGTGTTAGAATAGAGGCAACATCTCACCTGTTTCTCAGTTTTTAAGGTGAGCCTTAATCTGAGCTCAGATGTTAGAGTGTAGTGCTTCCGCACATTCCAGATGATTTTGGGCTAATTTGTTTTCAGCTTTAGAAAAAGGTCAGCAATTAACTTTCAAAGAGACAGAAATACTATAAGGAAAAAAAAAAAAGGTAATCAAAAATTTTTAGTATAGATTTCAGGGTAGCAATTTCCCGTTATGTTTTTGTAAGAGTTCGCTGCTTTTAGCAGGGTGGACCCTACTGATTTAATGGGAAATGTACAGCATAACCATTTTAAATGGGTTTACAGAGCCTTGTGTTTCTTTAAGAATATGAATTACATTCAGCTGAGAACTGGAGACCTTTGGAATATATAGTTTTGGAGCCAGATCTGGACAACCATAACTATTGTTTCAAAGCTGTCCCTAGGAGAAAGAGGAGTCCCTTTTGGTCAGTTCTGTCCCATTTCTTCCACATCCTCATCTCTGTTCAGAAGTCCCAAAAATCTCACATTTATTTTTTCCTATAATTTTCTTCATCTCAAGGTTAGACTGCCCTAGGTCATAATTATCTCAGTCAGGTTACAAAAATCTCCTGCTGTGAGACTTCTTGACAGGTCTGTGGGCTGCAGAGGTTGACTGCTGCTGTGGCAGTGAGCTTAGTCATCTCTAATGCAAATAAAACACTTTCTGGTAATATTGTCTCTGCCGCAGAGAAACACCAAATTTAGCACCCCCGTGAGACTTTTGGACCATATCAGAGAGTGCTTCGGTGAGGGTGGAATGTCTGTAGTACTGCTAAAGGAATGTGAGGCATCCTGGAAAGGGATCTGCAGGGTCTGCCCGTGGGGAGGTGCAGGAAGCACAGCAGGACGGCCCTGGTTGTTCTCCAGAGGAGCAGTCCTGCACATCTGCGCACATCTGCACACCCGGGCTGTGTCCGCGGAGCTCGGGCCGCCCTCGGTTCCGCTTCAGAGCGGCAGCTCCTGTATTCTGAGCTGGTCACAATCCACCTTTTATTCGAGGTTTTGTGCTGTGGCTGATCGTTGGTTGTTATCAGGATGGGATACAATTCCCGACCAAGTAAGGACAGATGGGCCCCTCAAACCTCCTTTCTCTCAAATACTGTCGAGCACATGTGAATTCAGTGGTTATTTCCTTACTTTAAAGATACACACACCCACTAGCTCCTGGCTATCTTTAGCAATTCCTCTGATGAAAAACCAAGATGCAAAAAGATATTAAGGAGTTCAGTAGTTAATGTGTTTTCCAGGACTCCTTAGCTGTATTATTGTTTTATTGTACTGTTTTTCACTCTGGTGGAATACACAAGTATGAAATTAATAAAAGCTCATATTTTATTGCATCCAAAATAAATTGTTATATTTAAATGTCCTTCCTAGAAACTGACGATATAAAAACTGTAACATAAGAAGGTGTTTATTTCAGAAAAAATAATTGCAGTATTTGCTTGAAGTATTCTGAACATTTGGCAGGAAATCATACTTATGCTAAGGAGATGTAAACCAGAAGCTGATAATTTAGCATCTACTATAAAGGGGTCTGGTTTGAAGTGGAAAGAAACATTTTTAAACTATTTTTTAGTTAAAACTAAACTCAACTATTCTTCCTCTAAATATTTTATGAGTAATTCTGGAGCCAGTGTATCACTGACCTTCAACACACATTACTTTTTGAATCGGCAGCAAGGACCTTCCTCTGCACCAGCCACTGAATGTGCATTAGTTCCGTCACTGAGCAGAGCATCTTGTGCAGGGTGTACCTGCAGAGGGCACGTGTGGCAGGTCCTGCCTTACAGAAGATGTACGGTTGGGCCATGATGGAAATGGGTGACAGCTCCTTGGATGCTTCTCTCTTCCTTTTGTGGATACTCCCAGATACCTCTCTTTTCTGAGAGCACTGCTTTTGTTGGCATGAGGGTCTCCAGTCTGTTAATTTGACTGGTAACTCAGTTTGCTTGGGCAAATCACAGATTTCCTACATTTGAAATGAAAAGTAATAACTTTCTGCCTTTGTAAAATGCACTGAAGTAAGTGTGTTGCACATTTCTATATGAAGAGGCCTTTCAGGCAGCCAAAAGCTGTTTTGTATTGACATGTCCTGTTGGGGGCTGGTTTGGTTTATAGTTCATTTTAAATTGAGCCTCTTACTGGAAGAAATGATCTTATATGGTAAGTTAGATGCAGACACCGTTATAACATATACCTTACAGCTATTATATATTTGCTCTTAACTGGTCTGTAATTGGTTAAGGGTTAGTGTTAAGTAGATGATTTATTTCCTGTAAGTCCTGCCACTTATTAAAGTTGTGACCTGCAGCAGGAAATGAGGTGTGGGCAAAATGAGACTGAACAGCTGCAGATTTCTGTAAGGGGGAAGGACTACTTAGCAGATTCCTTATGTCAATTCAGTGATTAGGAAATAAAACTAGGACAACAGAGTGTAAATATCTTCCTAATACACTACTGACATTTCAGTTGTTATTGTTAATAGCAAATTATTGTCCAAGAGAAAGCAAGATTTACAAGTCCATTTGTAGGTCTTAATAGTTGCATAATATAGCAAACAGACTCAGTACACTGTACTTAATAAAATAACGTATTATTTTTAATAGAAAAATTGTGAAAGCTGTGAAATATTTTCTTAGACACATTTGGCAGTTTTCAGTCTAATTATGTGATGTACAAATTCTCTGACGAAAGATAACTTCTAAAGCAGTTGTTTAATTTTCCTAGGGGAAGAAACTGTGATTGCTGTACCACATGGGAGTCGCAGTGTGAGGATTACCCTGAAAGGACCAGCACACCTTGGTATGACTGAGCTGTTTTGTGTATTTGTACATAGGCAGAAGATAAAAACAGAATCTTGTATCTGAATTCATCCAAACTTTGGTAACATGGGTAAGATCATGACCTCGATACCTTGATTCCTCTTCCCATCTTTAATATCCAGCCTGGAGATAGTCCTAGAGAACACTGGAAAGTCTCCTTGGTAAAAGGAAACAGAATACGTAGGGGTGGTTTCTATTCTTTCTATTTAAACCAATCTAGAAGATGTCTCAAATACAGTACACTCTTAAACAACATGCAAAAAAACCCCCATTCCAGAGGATTATGTGTGGAATCAACAACCCTTGCATAACTCAGCACCTGATTTCTGTTGAAGCCCTGACAAGTGATCTAGGTACAAATGAAGTAGGGTGAATGACTGCAGAAGTTGTGTTTCCTTGCAATTCTTTTGGCCATTACATACCACCAATGAGAAACAGTTTGCTATTCTCTCAGACAGTTGTTTTCCAGTATTTTCGTATAAGATTGATGGCAGTATTTATGGCAATTTCTTCATCCATAGGCCTAGTTTGCATAGAGAATTAATGGTTTCAATGATAAGTGGTGCTGCCATACCAAGCAATGAAGTAAACTGTTAATTTAACTTTGAACAATTTTTTATTTGTAGAAGTGGAAGATGTAGTCTGGATCATAGAAATAAAAAGAACTGCAGCTCTGAGAAATGTAAATGGAAGTAAAATATGCATTTTATTTGAAAATTGCTCATCAGTTTGTTTGCTTTCAAAAATATATTGTCACATCCTTTCAAAGAAAAAAACTGAAATAAAACTCCCTCTTCAGAATAGCTCCAGACTGACAATAACTTCTAGATATGCCACTTATATAAAAAATGTACAAAGCTGAACTCATATTGAAATCAATAATAGTCCTTTAAAACTGTTGCAGGGGATGTGTGAAGGAGTGATCCTGACCAGTTCAGGTCGGGACTCTTGGACTTTCTTAAGTAGTTCTGCAGAAGGAAGTTGTTGTTTCAGCTTTGTATGAGGAAAAAGTACTAGATTGAGTGGCTCCTGGGGGATTTCTGGAAAGCTCCTGAGGAATGCAGCAGCAGCTCAGTAACTAAGTACAGAGTGCTCCTGGCTTCCTACCCGGGGTGGTTCCGTAAAGAAGCTGTGGCTTGGCGTTACCTTTGTTAGTTCGCTCTCTAGCTGGACGAGAATTGTGAAATGTTCCTTTAACCACTTCCACCAGCACATCTGTTTGCAAATCTGTAAGGATTTAGACATTTTTTACCTAAAATTAAAATTGCAGAGGTGAAAAACAACTGAGAGCTTATGTGAGGAGAGAGGTGGCAATTGCTTCTGGCTTGGCTTCGTTGCCAGGTCTCCGAGAGCCGATGCTCCAGAGGTGCTTCTCCACCTCCCCACTGTGTGTGTTCATGAGTGTTTGTCACTTAACAGAAGATACCAAATGATCCTTTGTCTGCAACTTCATTGACTTCAGTATAACTAAAGCCAGCTAAATATAATTAAAGCCAGAATTTTAAAAATAATCACCTATTATTACAGGTTTCATTTGTCAGAGATGTTTTTCCTGGCTTGCAAGAAGTTGAATTTAACAGGTGAAGCACGGACTACTTATTGTTAAAATTTTATACTGCCTCCTGTTGCCAGTATATATTTGTCCTTCAAGTAGAGTCTGCAGCAATAGCAAAAACTTGAAGAGCAGTGTGGAGTGTCTGGCACTTTTCCCTTTATCTTGTGTTCAGTGGTGCTTCATCCTGGGTTTATGATCTGGTCTTGTTCCAGGAAAGCACAGCTGCTGGACTAATCAAAAATGGAAATGTGGTTGGAGATGTAGTGCATAACAGACTTGAAACAAATGCTCTGAGCATTGTTTTGCAACCAGCAAAACAGTGTTTGAGTAGGGGCTGCATTTCTTTGTAGCTGGTTAGAATAAGTAGCTATGGGCACTTTAAGACAGGCAATAGATTCATCGGAGAGCCAAGATGTTACTTTGGCTTTTTAACAAATAGGGCCCTCCTGTACTTCTGCTTACTTGGTTTGGTGAAAGATTTGGTGGAAAACAACCAAGTAATTAGCACAAAAATGGGTCTGAATAAAATGTTTCATTGTGTTGGTTTTGTTTTTGATTTGGACTGTATTATGGCTTTTCTCGTAGTTGTTTTAAGAGCATTAGAATCAAAAGAAAGACTGAAAGTTCCCTGAAATTAATCCTCCAGCAGAAGAAACAGGAAAACCAGAAGCTAATATTTTTACAAGTGGCTAATGCTAGATAACTGAGTTCGTGAACTTAGGGAGGTTAAACGTTACTAAAAGGAACTGAAACGTTTTTCTTTTTGTCAGTTTTTTCTCTGTTCACAGTGATTTGCATGAAGTGACAGCATTTAGCTGTGGCTTTGTGCACTGCTCTGTCTTTTGACAGATGCTCAGAGCAGCACAGTGTTGCTTGTTGCTTGCATTTTGAGAAGAATGCATATTTTGTATTGTGCTACCTACAAACAAATCACAAAAAAGAAACAGCTTTCGGGCAGCACCATGACTTATTGGACTGGGGGCAGGAGCTGTTTCCCTGGGAACTCTTCCATGCGTCTCTGCACAGTGAGGTACCTGCAGTGGGTTCCTGGTGCCCCTCTGCCCTGCTCCTTCCTGCCACCAAGAGAATGGGAGGCTTCAGCCGTGGGGGCTTCTGTCCACAGCTGGGCAAGGCGTTTTCCGTTTCCATCAAGGGAGGGGAGGTAACTAAACACGGATACTTCCAGGTCTTGGGCACTGGTGGTTGTCCTGTTAGGCACAGAAACTGCTGAGCATCAAGAGAGTTCCCTGTCCATGCGACTCTTCACATCTGGAGTCTCAAGGAAGTGATTTAGGAGGGGGAAGCTTACTCCTGAAGTCAAACTTCCAAGGTCTTTACTATAACAGAACTCCACAGAACAAATAAATATTTGGTGAATTCTTTTCTAAACCTTGTCATGAAACCAGTTGATCAAACCTTTGTTCTCAGTTACTTCTCTGAAATCAATAAACGAACAGTTCTTGAGGGATGAATTGCTCCCTGAAATGCATCATTATGTTACGTATGTGTTAAATACACTAAATGCTTGGTTTCACTAAGTTTTAGAAGCCTGTGATGACAAGCACTAGGCACTACTGAGCAGGAATGTATTGCATCAGAAGTTATCCATTGTGCTGTGGAATAGCTCCTCATCTCCCTGTGTGACACTTCTGGGAAAATCTGAGCAGCTGCTCTGAGCTTCAGTGGTGTGAGCTCCAGAGATACAGGCCATGGGTCTGTAGCTGGACCTTGCAGATAAACACAGGATTTGCATCCACATCTAGTGCAGCTCTGATGCAAACATGTGTCAGCTCTCAGGGAGTTACCGTGTCATTGGCTGCTGAACAATAGTCTTGAAAACATAAAAAATATTTTTAATTAAGAAAATCAGTAAAAAGACTGTTCAGAAATGCATCTGAGGTCACCAAATAAACATTTTCATCATCTTTTTGCATCAGCTGGATGCCTTGCGTTGTAATCTTAAATGCTAGTTTCAAAGGGGTCCTGTACTCCTGAGAATCTTGCTGACTTTATTTAGAGTTGGAAGTACTTGAGATTTGATTTTACACTTATTTTAA
Organism: Callaeas wilsoni; assembly: GCA_013398955.1. Classification (NCBI taxonomy): domain Eukaryota; kingdom Metazoa; phylum Chordata; class Aves; order Passeriformes; family Callaeidae; genus Callaeas; species Callaeas wilsoni. The sequence continues at coordinate 113,503 of VWPU01006324.1, forward strand.
AAAATGAGACAATAACAGGCACTGTGCATTGTTAGTTACTTTTAAGCAGTGTTTGTGATCAAGCAGTAGGTTTGTGATTTAAGCAGTAAGTTTGGGGTCAAGGTTTGCAGAAGCTTAACCCAAGAATTCTGAATTCCATATATTTTAAAGGGTTATTTTGTAATGCAGTCAGGAAAGGACACTTCCATAAAAGTGACAAACAGAAATAGGTAGTAATCATCTGAATACTTGTTTTTTTCTGGGATTAGTTTATATCTGTTTGTTCCTAATGGAAATGTGTTGGACAGCGAGGCACATTGATTCCCATTTATGTTTTCTCTTTGACAAATTGTGTTTTATTCACCACTAGATTCACACCCTGTGATTAACATAAAGTCATTTCCTAGAAACAAATCCTTCCTGAAACTTCCTTCCAGCCATGTATGTGATCTTTGTTGTACCTATGAGCACAGTGGAGCCTAATGCTTAGAAGCTTGGGATAATGTTGGTATGTTTTCAAGGAATTTAATTCATTTTATAATTTCTTTATTCTCTTTGTTGGGGGTGCTCCAGAATGCATGTTCATTTAAAAAATATGAAGGAAGAAAACATTTAATGATGGATTGCAGCATTCAGAGTATGTTTTCAGTGCAGGTAAAAGCAGATGCTTTTAACCTAAATAGTCTAGCCTGACTTAGGTAACTTTGTTTAAAGTACAAAAAAAGGCAAGGTAGTGGGAAAAAGAGGGTGTTTATAGCTCATCACAAGATTCCTTTTAGCTTGCCCTGAGCCCATCTGAGATTCATGCTTTTCTCATGCAGTGCTCTGGTAGATTGTAACCAGACCAGTGTATTTCAAGTCATGCATCTTGCTGTGCCTCTGTGCTGTATCGTAGAGAGCCCCAAATTCTACCTTCATTGTGAATTCTACCTTTAGCTTTGCTCACTTACAGCTCAGTCAGTTTGCTGGAAGCGGTCTAATCTTAAAATGCTGCATCTGTCTTCTGGAGGTTGTGGGCTGTTAGTTTAATCTGTTTCCAAGGAGCAGAGAACAATTCAGAAAGGGTTTTCATCACCACCTGTTCTGGGAAAGGGCCATCCCTCCCCCCGGCGGTGCTGCAGCTGTCCACCTCCTGGCCCTGCTTTTTCCTCACACGGGAAATGCTCAAAACCGAGTTAATGATCTTGGTACAGTGATACAGGTATTGAGGTGAGTGTCAGGTGGGTTTGGCACCATTCAAGCTTCTCTGGAGACCGATTGCTCAGACTGCTTGGCTTTTGAGTTGTGTGGAAGTATGAGGTATTTTTCTATATGTTGATTCTATCAGTTTTGAGTTTCTTTCAGCTTTTCCTGCTCAATCTATTGCTTATACTAAGTGTTACAGAGCACTTGGTGTAGGAAAAACTGTCTCAGAAGTGCTTCTGCTATGAAAGAATAGTGTGTTCAGACAGATATTCCTGTGTTGACTTGTCTTGCAATTATCTGTCAGCCTATAATCTGAAGCAGTTAATATTCTCACAGATACTCTGGGTGTGTTTTTAGTGCACATATGCAGCTGCTACTTGCAAGGCAAAGTTGTAAACATTACTTTCTGACTTTCCTGAAAACAAAAACCTGTTTAAGTTTACTAATTGCATGTTTCTTCTTTAGTTATTGAATCAAAAACACTACAAGGAGAAAAGGGAGAGCACAGTTTCAATGCTCCTGGAACATTTGTCATTGAAAATACAACTGTTGAATTTCAGAAGAGCACAGACAGGGAAATCATGAAGATCCAGGGACCTCTTGGAGCAGATTTCATTATCAAGGTGGGGTGTGTAAGTGTACAAAGCTACAAAGTTATTGCAAGTACGTGCAGCACAGCAGCGGCTGTCCATCAGATTGTAGCAATACAACAAAATCTTTAGCTAGTAAGTAAGAAATCTTAATTACAGTCCAGAGATCATTTATGGTAAAACAATCCAAACAAATTAAAATGTTACGCGATTAATGTCTTTCCTGAGGTGGAAAGCACCACAGGATCTTTAATGGCAGAAATGGCCAGGATTTTTGTTTTAAACATTGCTGGAAGAATAACAGCGTGACCCTGTGCAGTGGATTGAGCTAATCCAATTGCAGACTGCCACCTACTGAACCTGAGCACTGCTTCCAGCAGCACCCTGCGATTTCCCTCAGACATAGCTAATCCAGCCACTGTCCATCTCTATCCTTCTAAACTTCTTTCCTACCCAGAGCACATACCAGTGGCTTGCATCACACATCGAGATATTTATAAGTAGAAACATGTCAATATTTGACTGCTGAAGGAAGACACTCATAGAGTTTGCTGTTGGAAATGACAGAAGTTTCAGTATTATCACACCACTTGGCTTTATCTGTCACACTGTAGAAATAGAATTTCAGTAGTTTTCCTTTTGCATCTCCAGTATCATGTGCAGTTAGACTTGCCTATGAATCAGTGTGCTTGGATCACTTACAGATTTCCTGCAGCAAATTTTAAAATTTTTGCTAACAAAGAAGTAAAACAAAAGAATACAGTTAAGAACTTTGCTATTCAAGGATAGATAATCAAATGGTCACATTAGTACCTTGAATAATTTGAAAAACAAAGCAACATTCAAATGTTTGACTATTGGGAACTTAAGTTTATTGGCTACTCTAAACTTTCTAGAGGTTTTATGTCTGCTATCATCTTACTCTGCACTGCTATTATGTATGAACTGTGTTTTGAAATGGCATGAACAGTTGAGCACAGTGTACACGTGTGTTGTAATGGAAATTTCTTCAGACCAGGTACTCTGGATCAAAAGAGAGCGTAGTTCAGTTCTTCTTCTATCAACCCATCAGTCATCAGTGGAGACAAACAGAGTTCTTCCCCTGCACAGTGACGTGTGGAGGAGGTAAGTAATGGCAATTCTTCAGAAGTGATAACAGCTGAAGATTAAAAGGAGCTGATTTACAACCTTCGTTCTGCATTTTTATTGATTAAATGTTTGTATTTCTCTGCACGTTGGTAATTCCTCATCAAAATAAATGACAGAGTAGCAGCTAAGCGGGTTGGTTAAGCTGGTATCAGCATAGGGGTTGTTACATGTTGTTACTGGAAGTCGTGTTTTTCCATAATGGATGTTCATTTGACCAAGAACATTGACTAAGAAATAAAAATACAACACTCAAAATGGAATATTGCAGCTCATAATGGATATTTGGGGAAAGCAAGTAAAGAAACATAGTGAGATTTTAAAATAAGAATTATCAGGAGATTAAGAAATATCTCTGGCTTCAGTAGTATATGTGAGGGAGAGTTTTAGAACATTTAGTTGAGAAATTAGTTATACAGAAAGCAGAATAAGTAAATAGAAGTTCAAGAACGTCTGCTATCAGTACCTTTGGCTGTCTGATCTTAGGCATTTATTCCTGATGGTTGCTAGAGCAGCACATGGACTTTACTCCTGGTTTAAGCACTGCAGCTTAGATGAAGGTAGCTCTGCTCTGCTCCAGCACATCCAGCTCCGCCCGCTTGTCATGTCTGCTTCTGCAAAAAAAGTGTGAGCTCATGGCAGGAGGAGTATTTGACATTGCAGATAGCAGCTCCCCTTCAGCTAGCATTTCCCAGGTCACCTGGAAAACAGACCAGGATGCTGGTGATACCGACGCAGGGATTTTCTGGAGAGTGCAAATATGGTTTAAATAGTTACTTGGGACATGAATAAAGAGAGTGAGAGATGTTTAAAGTACAAGCAGAGTCTGGGGATCTTCTGAAGGACCATCCGTTTTGGCACTTGCACCTCCCTGTAATCTGAAATGCAGACAATATATGTGTATGATATGTGGTCCCACAGGAAACTACTGTATCTTACGAGATACTTGGCCTCATGAAGTGTGATTCTTGCTGGAGCTGTGAGTGGCAATGCATATCCTCTGATGATTTCATCACACTGTGTTTATAATTTTTTTCCTTAACCTGTCTGACAAGGGAAGAGGTATAAAGCATCACAGTTACTTTTGAGGACTGCATGTAAACACTGGATAGCTCAAGGGACATATTTACCTTCAAAGGTATTGGCTCAAATCCAGCCCTATTCGGACTGCTGTTATGGTTTGAAAATTATAGCTACATGTCAGTCTCTTTGAAATTATCCAGGGTGTTCAAAGCCCTACTTTGTGGCTCTTTGCCTATAATATAAAACTGGTACCTTTATCAGAGGGGCTTGGTGGTCCTCAGGGAGGACAGGAACTGAAGAAGCATGGAAACCGAGCTGCTCAGTCATGGCAGTAGTAATGTTAAGAACAGCACGTTACTGAGCATGCAGGGAGGTTGTATTGCAGCTGCCTGGCTTTAACCTGTTATCTTAAAGTGAGTTTAGTGTCCAGATTGTCTGTTTGGCATCTGGTGCTGGCAGTAAAAGGAAAAGTTCCTCACAACAGAGATTTGGAATTAGTGCATTGCCATTCCTCACTTGGACGCTGGTTCTGTCTTCAGTTCTGTAATCTCCATGTGTTGGATGGAGTATCTCAGAAGGCACAGTCAAGCTTGAATGTGCAAGAGTATTTAAAAATTGTTTCTCTTGTTTGCAAGTGACATTTCTGCAGGGTCCTTTCAGTACTTACAAGAACTGAAACATGGATGCTGCGAGCACTGGAACTGCTTAGTTCTTTATGGTTATCCCTCTCATGCATGATGACGCTTCGGATCAGCCAAGAGACACACAACTGAAGCCATTGATATATGATACTTAGCATTTTCAGTAGGCACTGGGACTTGCACTGTTAGTTTGTTGACTCGGTTTGATTTTGATTCTTGTGGTTTAAAACTTTTTTCTTTGCACATACCAGAACATCCTCCTTCTATCCTCAGTTTAAGTCCAAGTAAGCTTTTTTGAATGAGTCTTTTTTTCTTAGCCAAAAAATCAACCTAGTGGTTTATAAAACTCAGATCCCTTCTTGCAACCAGTCTCCACACATTTTTATTTTTTTTTTTCACCAAGTAGTTAGTTCAAGTCTTCTTTTGTTGGCTCCTCAACTCGGAATGTTCTTGAACCTATTTCTTGGTTTCCTACAGTTCCGTAGCAATGTTTTTGGATTTCATCTTCAATTCCTCTGGCTTTCTGTCTCAAGTATTTATTTCTTTTAGCATGAATGACTATGTAATGTAGCTCTCCAGCATACTGGTAACTCCTCCTTGGAGGAGGGCAGTTACAACTTGTGGAACATATACTAGAACCAGATGGCTTCATAGTTTTGCCTTGTGACAGGTGAGCTGGTGCAGGACAAGTATTCCTGCATCACAAGGAAATATGTGTGCCTTTACTCTTAGAATATTGGTAGAATACAGTGCTGGAAGCTCATCTACTGTTAAGACAGGTTAATATAATTGTTATGCTCAATTGCCTTAAATGAAGGTCTGGTTGTGCATTTCCTGCTCAGTGTTTCCTTGTTTAAAAGCAAACCAAAAAAGAATAAGACAGAAAATTAATTCATTGGGAAGATAATGTTGTTTTACTTTATCTCCATGACAAAATTTGACTTTACTTCTGCATTAGGTTACCAGCTCAATTCAGCTGAATGCGTGGACATTCGTCTGAAGCGTGTTGTGCCTGACCACTACTGTCATTATCATCCAGAAAACAAGAAACCAAAGCCCAAGCTGAAAGAATGCAACATGGACCCCTGCCCCTCTAGGTCTGTATGGCAGATAAATTTGTGTGACCTAGGCAGTTACTAAGGAAGAAGGAATTGTATTTAATTAATTTCAATTATTTTTATCTTTAAGGCTACTTAATCTTGGTTTGTTATTGCATGTGTTAAAGGCTGATACCTCTGCCAGTAGACCTGTGGCACTTCTTCAGTGTTGGAGAATAGAAGATTTTGCTTATACAGAGATATTGTAAATATCAGTTTGTTCAAGGGCTAATTCTACTTTGTCTGTTGCTGGGTAGTACAGCACTAGTATGAGGATCTCATGAGGTGTGTGAGGAGGACAGAGAGTTTGCCTACTTTTGGATTTATTGATGCTGCCGTTCAGAACCTCTCAACAGCCAGACAGAAGCTTCAGTCAGTGCAAGTTTTGCGTATGGTTTAACTTGGTGTATTCATTTGCCTCCCATAAAAGTTTGATTTTTCATTGGTACTGTAGTGTTGACAATTTAATAATTAAAGCTTGTGTCTATTTGTTTGGTTTTTTTAAAACTAGGAATTAAAAAAAAAAAATCAAAGTAGATATCCTTGTGGTACAAATGCCACAGGATATTAGTGCCAAATTGTAAAGGCTATAGTACACATAAATTGTATTGAATTGCACTACAGTATTTCAAACTAACTTTTGGATTGTCTGGTGAGGTTTCCTGGCTGTGCTAAAGAATCTTAAAATAACATCACAGTATCAAGTCCCAGAACCTCACATTAATATGCCAGCTGGCTGAGCTAGAGTTATATGCAAGAAAAGGAAACACTCTCAATGGATTTCATTTCCTATAGCTAAACTGTCCATTTCCTTTCATTCCTGTTGAACATAGTCGTTGATAGTGACCTCTAACAGTTATAGATGTGCAGACTTTCAAGATTTTTTCCTGGAGAGTTGATCACTGTATGAAGCAGAAAGACTTCAGTAATGCTTCATGGCAATGGGTGCCAAATGTTCCAAAGCTGGAATGGGAAAATTAGGGGAAAGAAAAGGTGTAATTATATTTCACATTGCAAATTTAGTTTATACAGCCAGGAAAAGGAAAGTATTACGGGATATAACACCATATTTCTTAGCACTGGAAGTAAGGCTTTATGCCTGCTGTATGCTATGCAGTTCAAATAAACAGCTCTAGAAGGGTCCTAAGCAGCATTCAGGACCTATCTAGGATAAATCCTGTGATGCATTTATTTCACTGACACTCATGTGCCTCAGCAGTCTTTGTTAGAGATAGAAGTATGTGAATATTTTCTTGGTAATGAAGTAACACAGACCTAAAGGATCGCTGATAATAAATTTCTCTGCTGGAGGCTTGCTCATTTAATATTTTATGGTGGTATGAAATAGAGAAACTGCATGGTGAATAGTTCTTTATCCATGCAGAAAAGGTAAGATTATACAAGTCATGAGGTTTGCCGTAAGGCTCATGTGTAGTGAAGTAGGATTCCTGCATTTCACATTGGGAATTGCTTACTTCAAGCATGATCACATAAAAGTATGTACTTGATGTACAGTCTTGGGTATGAGAAATAATGATGCAATATTTATTTTTTTTGACAGTGATGGATTTAAAGAAATCATGCCCTATGATCACTTCCAGCCACTTCCTCGGTATGTATAATCAGGATAGCATATGTGTCAGCTTTAGCACACTTTTCACTGCAAATACACTATTTTAGTACTAAGATAATGGAACATATTTTGATTTTTTTTTCTGTACAGGAGGGTAAGTTTACAATAGTCCTGTAAACATTTCTGAAGCTTGTGATTTATTTTAGTGTGCTCTGGATGATTAGCTTAACAGTCAGAGGTTAATATGCTCTTCTTGAAAATACCAATGTGAAGTCTTTAAAATAAACAGTTGTCCCCCTCAGCCTTCTCCAGCTGTAGTGCTGAGAAGAGCATCATCTTTAAACTGCACGTATGAATTCTTGTCTCAAAAGGTTTTTATTTTGACAGTGTAGGAGATTTTATAGAACGGATCTCGCTATGTACAGGATTCTGGAAATTCTTTCTCTCTTGAGAGGTCTGATCCTTCTCTTTAGATCTACAGTTTATTTATTGACATCAAAGATGACATGTTAATTTCAAGATACTGAATAGTTGGAATATCCGTTGCCTTAAATTAGGTCATCAGAGCACAGTTTGTTACCTTTTATTTTTTTAACACCTTAGTAAATTAAAAGGATTTATAACTTCTCACAAACCCTTAGATGTTTTATAAAGAATGTTAGGATTAAAGAGTATTGAGTCACATTTGCTTCTAATGTAAAGAATTATAGTTGATGAGTTAGTTGCATATTTATCTAAGTTGAACCTCTGTTTTATTATGTCATGTACTGAAAAATGTGTATTTTCCTAAAGAAGTAAAGATATGAAGTAATAAGAATGAAATCATAGACTTGCACAGCTCAGTGGAGCTACTGATTACAGCTGATATAAATGTCATAGTTTATTTCTGTAGCAATTTGTCCTTGTGGATCTGCTGTCCAGTGATGTACTTTGGCTTTCATACATAGATGGGGATTTTTTTCCTCTATAGCTTTATCCTGTAGAGTTCTTTAATTATATTCTATGTATCTCCCTTTCCATTTCTTCTGCCAATGCCTTTGTACTTCAGATCTCTCCTGGAACTCAGCTTAATGTATTTACAGGAGTATTTCATCTTCTGAACCACTTAGGGCTTGGAGACCACGTGGAAGAGAAATTTAATCCCCCTTTCTATGCTTTACTGTGCTCAGCACGTTTGCATGACACTGTGGTGAGATAGATTATGTCTGTGATAAAGCTGTGGGCAGCTTCTGAGATAGATTATGTCTGTGATAAAGCTGTGGGCAGGTTCTCTTATTTCAAACACTAAGAACTACAGACAGAGGCCCACCTCATTTCAGCACCTCGGTGTGTTCTGTCAGAAAGTATCATGGTCTTCCTGGGTGATGCTTCAGAGTAAGGACTGTAAAATAGCAGGCAGCCAAGCAAGGCTCAGAATTGGTGCCAGCAGGAAGGAGAGAGGAAACAGACTGGGTTGTACTGGGAGGGCTTGTAAGGAATCACCACAAAGATGTAGAAACACCTTTTCTTGCAGGAATTGCTGAAAGAAAACAGCAGCTGAAAGTTTGTTTACCTGTGTCACGAGGTGACTCTGGTCCAGTGGGGATGCAAGTCTTGCTTCAGTGCAGCAGGATTTGTCTGTGCTGCTGCCTGGCAAGGAGCTGGAATGCCTTACCCTGTGCTGGCTCTGCTTTCTTTTCTTTTCTTACCTGTTTCTTGCATGCTGACCCAGGATTGTTCTTGCAAAGCAGGCAGAAAACAAAAGTACTGAACATATGCTGGAGCAAAGCTGTAGAGGCTCCTTCACCTTGACCAGCAGTCCTACATCACACCTCCTACATAACATGAGGGCCGTGTGGAGGCTGCCTGCAGTCCTGTGGTGTTTACCACTGCTTTCCCTTTCACACGAGGAAGTTGTGGGAAAGTCGTGGTGTACACCACAAGATCTTGAAAGAGTTCTCCTGTGGCTAGAGTTGTAAATGCCCCACTGAAATATTTTTACAGATGGAGAATTCTTTTGAAATAAATAGAAAAATTTCCCAGGATGAAAATTTTCTTTTAAAGCTTTTGGAATGCCTCCATTTATTTCAGACTTGTTGGACTGTTGAGGATTCCTTGACAGCTGTGGGTTCTGGAAAGTATCTTCTTGACTGCTTGCCCAAGACCCCCCTTTTCCCCAGTAGCCATGGACCTCACTCCATCTTGAAAATGCTTGTGGGAGTGTGGGATCTGGAGTGTGTTTGAAACTGATGAGATAAAGAAAAACAACTGTAAAACTTTATACTATAAACACTTACAAGCCTTATATTACATATAGCACGGTGAGCCTTAAATACATAAATCTATGAGCTGCTAATTAATTAAATAGTTAATTGCTCTTTAGTTCCTGATTTTTTGAAAGATAATTAATTAACACTGGCCATTCATTTTAGTCAAAGAACAGCGTAACTCTCGCTCTTCAAACGTGTTTTGTTATTGTGATTTGATACCAGCATCTCAGCATACAGCTTTATTCAGAATGCTTTTGAGCATATACTCCATGGTTAATGTCCCATGGCTTGCTCTGCGTTTCATACTCATTCTTCTGTTGAGCTTAAGCATGATTAATATGTTTTTATAGGCAGCTTAATGAATTGCTTAAAATAGGAAGTGTCCTTGATTTACCTGGTGCATCATAAAAAGTAGGTTGCTTAAATTTACCTTTGATTTATAGGCCTTTGCTTCATTGACTCTGATACTATGACTTCCTTTATGATAGCCAAATTCTTGATTAATTGATTTTGGTGGGATATTGTAGTACTTGCTGAGTCCATTGTTCAGAACAGATGTAATTATTTTCATGATCCTTTCTGAGCCTCTGCAGTTGTAATAAAGATAAGGTTTAACTAACAAGACAGTGATGAACCTTAAGATGAACTGCAGGACTCAATCATTTCCAAGGGCTTGACTTTGATTTGGGTGGGTGGTGGAAAGAAAGCAAGAGATAGGAGGTGAAGGGTGAGATGTTGTGTGGGGGTCATTGGAACCTATAGACAAATGCTTTGATAGAAGCTTGTTATCTCTAAGTGTGACAGGAGCAAGACATTATTGAAGTTAGGGGTTTTGAGAGGTTATTGCTTAAATGTGCGTTCATGCTAAGAGATGAATGAAACTGAGTTTGTAGCCTAAAAACCTCCATGTCATTCTCACTTGAGATGGTGCTACATTTTCCATCTTTATTGTAGTTTGATCTAAGATTGTGAATAGATAAGCATTTTGAAGATACTTCTTCCCAGCAGATTGTTTATTATCTCTCTGTTGGAGGCTATCACCCTGGAGCTCTGCTGATTCACAGGCTTTTCTTAATCCTAAATTTTCCTTAATCTGTGCATTGCCCTGCTGCAGGAGAAATCAGCTGAGTTAGCCAAAGCAGCTGAGATGGATGAGCAGCTGCCTTTTGCTTGCAGCAAGCTGGAAAGTGTGACTACAAGGTTGTTCAATGGCATTTTAATGAGGGTGGAAAACTCTTGCAGAACTGAAGGGATGACCAGCCAAATGGTACCTGCCACAATTTAATTTCGTCACAGTCCTTATGGATGAAGGCAATTTGATATGAAATGGCTGGGTTGAACCAAAGTATTAGAAATCCCATAAAAATTCCTTCATGAACAGATTTTTAAGGGTAGTCTGAATGATGTGGGCAGCGATGAGCCTGTAAGTAATAACACCCTCAGTTAGGGCAGCCAGATTTGCCTTTGTCTTCAGACTTCACAGGATCTTAAATACAGGGGCTTCTTGGTCTCTGACAATGGTAATAAGTGCCTGTGTGATCACGTAAATTAATGGTCAGAAATATTCCATTTAGATGATTTAGACTATTTGAAAGTAAATTCATTCCAGTAATCAAATTCAATATATTCACAGTTTTTAACTTATGTATGAGAATAAGTTTCAGTTATGTTTTGAATGATACTTACATTTACAGTTCTACTTTTCTTCTGATTTTACGCATGAATTTAAGCCTGGAATAACATAGGGCAGGTCTGTGAGTCAATGTATTTGTGTGTGGTAAGAATCGAGCAACCAAGCTGCCAGTGACCTTTAATGGACTCAATATTTTGCATTTTTAACAGAGGTTAGTGGAATAAGAAAGAGCCTTATGAGTTTTTTTTTTCCAGGTGGGAACATAACCCGTGGACTGCATGTTCAGTTTCCTGTGGAGGTGGTATTCAGAGGAGAAGTTTTGTGTGTGTAGAGGAGACCATTCATGGAGAGATACTGCAAGTGGAGGAATGGAAATGCATGTATGCCCCAAAGCCCAAAGTCATTCAGACCTGCAATCTGTTTGATTGTCCTAAATGGGTGGCAATGGAGTGGTCTCAAGTAAGTTGAGAAGTAATTTGGACTTTTATTCTTGTTTTCTAAAGAAGGCCTCTGGTCTTGTGTTACCACGTTTTAATTAGCACAGGACTATTAGAAAAGTATAGCCCTGGAAGATAATCAATAGTACTGGGAAAAGTTTGCTCTAAGCAATTTGCCTGATCATCAAAATGTTAATGTGTCTGTGGAGAAGAATGCATGTAGAATTCCATATGCCTGTTGAATTCCTGCTTTGCATGGAGGAGAAGTTAGAGACGGAGGTCAGGCCCCTTTGCATTCAGGTCATTTATGTCTCCGTTCTTGATAAATGTAGTATTTCACTGGCTGTAATAGTTAAAGGCATGTCTGTCTCAGGAGCTGGCAAGTCTGCAAGGATGATTTTCCCGTATTCTTACCTTTCATTATAGTAACAAAAGCAGAAGCCAACTTCTCCTGGCTATAGTTACCTGATACAGTCAGATAGCTCAGCACTCCTGTAATTCCTTAGCTCATCCAGATGACATCAGTGACACAAGAGTGTAGAAAATGCAGCTCCCCTGACCCAGCCTTAACTGAAAATCACCACTGTGAGAGAGTGCATTCTCAGTGCATAGCCACTTCTGTTTCAGACTGTTGCCAATCAGATAAGCTTCACAGAACCCCAAGAAATCACTCGCATTCCCAAAACTTAGACATTTTTTTCCAGCACCAGCCTTTTCCTTATTCACCTAGCAATGCAGGGACAAATTCATGTGTCTCTGTGGGAAAACTTCAGTGAGCACCTCACTCTTGTTTGTAGCATCCTTTTGGGCAGTGTTTGCAAATCCAGTGGAGAAGCAGGGTGTGCCGGTTTGGACACACATCCAGGAGGAAACAACCCGAGAGGGGCACCTCTCCCTCTCTCTCTCCTGCCTGCCAGGCAAGCAGGCCCCGGCAGCACCTCCCCCACGGGTTCGGGAAAATAATTTCTCAAGTGAAAGTGAAAAAACCTATTTATTTAACAAACAGAGTCCCCTGCAAAAAAGGGGCAAAAAAGGATATTGAAACCCCCTCCCTTGTCCCCTAAAAGAGGACTATGGATTTTAGAGTTCTTTCTGTAGGTAAAACCTGCAGTCCTACGCTGGGTCGGGCCGGGCAAGGCAGGGTCCGACGATCCCCCTTGGAGGGTCTCGCCGAGCAGATCTGGGGATGGGCGCTGGTCTGGGATGAAAAGCAAGCCAAAAACAGTCCAAAAAGGAAAATAAGCTGCTGAGGCAGATCACAGTCCCTTCTCTGCTGAAAGCCGAAGAGACTAGAGAGCAAAAGTCCTCTAACCAACCAAATGTTGTCAGAATTGGGAGAGAAAAGCATGCAAAACATTCTAGTTGCACGGTCAAGCTGGCCGCTTTGAGGAGTTCTCTCGGCTTCTCTCTCCCCCCTGTGCAATTTAAAGGTGCACTAGAAATGAAGCAGGCGATGGGGAATACAGTATGGTCATAGAATCACCCCAGGACGCAGGGTGAGCTGGTTGTGCTGTCTCCTGCAGTGCACGGTGACCTGTGGCCGCGGGCTGCGGTACCGCGTCGTGCTGTGCATTGACCACCGCGGGCAGCACGTCGGGGGCTGCAATCCACAACTCAAACTGCACATAAAAGAGGAGTGCATCATGCCAATACCGTGTTACAAGCCAAAAGGTAACTGGAATTTTGTCTGCGTCTGTTATTGTTTTACATTTTTGTTCAGAGAATTAAAAGCCCCTGGTAACCTTTTTCAGAAATGCCAGAAGCTGGAATTTACTAGGACTTTTTTCAGTTTTGGCAGAAACAAGCACTTTAATTATTGGTGCTAGGAAAAGTGCCCTGCTGATAGTTTTTGCTGATAATGTGGCCAGACTGTCATGAGGTGAACGTGCCAACTAAATCTATATAGTCTGGTCAAATTGGGAAAACCAGAATTACTGAGCTTAACACAGGGAGGAGGAGTTGTTCAATAATACTTGAAATGGGAATGAAACTCCATATGTATCACCTGGGATCTTCTTGTTTGCTTTCATTAAATGTGTCAGCATCCTCAGTGTGACTCAGCAGCTCATTAAGTTATAATCAAACTACTTGCCTTTTTCCTTCTCCATTTCTGCATATTTAAAACAAAGAATGGAGCTCAAACAGCACGGTGAAGTTTTCTAGTAAATTTTGTTTTATTGTCCAGTATAATCTACAAAAGCATTAGATCAGTAAGCAATGTAAACTGTGAAGTTCTGAGGTGACTAATGCTAATGTCTACATATTGCTTTGATTTTGGAGGAATTACTGAATGTTTTGTTTTATTTTTTTCTCTACCAGAAAAAAGTCCTGTGGAAGCCAAATTGCCATGGTTTAAACAGGCCCATGAAATGGAAGAGACCGTAACAGTCTCAGAAGAGCCAACGTAAGTACACTGCCTTTTACAGTGAAGAAACATTTCCAGTGTGTTTTGCAGATCTCTGGACTGATCCTTGCCATGTAGTTTGCTTTGACAGTTGGCCCTTGATGGGAGATGAGTCCTGTGGTGAGCTGTTCCTGATTTTACATCTCAGTAGCTTTGCTTCTGGAGCTGGTGTTCTAGATGACACAGAGCTATGCTGTTACAGTGCCCCTGTATCATTCAGGAGTTCAAAGGCATCTTCATTTAGCCTAATTAAGCCCTAATTAATTCATGTAGAGGTGCTTCAGCAGAAATAAATTAAATAACTTTAGTTTTATCCCAGTCATGGCTGTTACTTCAAGAATGTAGTGGTGGTATTAAAACTCAAGAGGTACTTTGTAGGGTTGCCAGGATTTCCTTGGGGGGTGAGACCAATGCATAAAGTAAGTGAGAAAAACCTGCTGATCTCTGTGCTTAGCTGCATCTATGGGGGTAAGTTGTGCTATTTTACATGTGTATATGTGTGAAATAACATCTGGATTTTGTGAGTCCGCTTAAAAACTGATGAGGTTAAGCCTTGCAAGTCCTGGGGATGAAAGCATAACTTAAATCCAGCTACACTTGTTCCTGACCCTTGTATGTTAGGGCATCCAGAGAATTGCTTATATCCCCTGTGTACATTTCATACACACACACACATATTTATGTGCGTAATACATTCAATATATAGGCATTAAAGTATTTGAATTTCTAAAAAGTATTAACTTTGTATACGGTGAGATTTTGAATAGTATTTTATTGTGCTTTGCCGAATTCTGTACTCTTTTGTAGCAATGTCAGTTTGAAATAATTTAGATGAGCTTAATTAAGTTACTTTGGATTTATATTGCTCTGATAGCGGAGTGTGCCTTACACTTATTTTTCTTCTTCCATCAAGCTATTCCTGATTTTTGGCACACATGCAGCAACAGGTGTGATCATGAGTAATAAAATCTTTACACCTGCAATGACTCACAGAAGAAACCTCTTGCCAAACAGGTGTTTATATAGTTATGGTGACTGTAGTTTAAACTTTTCACTGCTCTTGCCTCTCAAGTCAAGTGTCAACCTACTGTGAGCAGTTATTTCACTCTCCAGATCAGTGGCCCTGAATTCAGGCAGCGTAGTAGCAAAGATATAAAAATAAAGTGTGACTGTCACAGGGGATGATGCAGTCAAATGTGCCTTTTAAGTGTCAGGATAGCAGAATGAAGGTATATGAGGTCACTTCTAGAGAGGATTCAGCATGAAGCTATAAAGAAAATTATCTCTAGCATTACCAAATCATGCTGTGGCAACCATGAGCTAATGCAGTTTCTGGGTTTTTAGGATCCTTCAGCATCAGTCTGACAGAACACTCAGGGAGGATTGGCAGGGACACAGCATTGCTGCTTCAGAGGATGTGTAGAATATAATAGAGCTGAGCCGGAAACTTCGTCATGGGCTGCTTTGTGCCTTGTCCTGACAGTGAAAGCAGTTATTCACCCTTCCTAGCTGTGACCCATATATTCCACTGTAGCCTTTTTCTTCTTCATTTACTCTGGAGACTTAGATGTTTTTCATCTTTCATTCATGATCCTCATCCTGTCCTTGGACTTTCCTTCACATTTTCCACAAGCATCTTCACCTAAGTCTGAAAGGTTTCTCCAGCCACTTCTTGCCGATGACTCTTCTCGCCACCCCCTCTGTGCTGAGTGGCTGCTGAGGGGCTCTGAGAGGCTGCTGAGGGGCTCTGAGGGGCTCTGAGAGGCTCTGAGAGGCTCTGAGGGGCTCTGAGGGGCTGCTGAGGGGCTCTGAGGGGCTCTGAGGGGCTCTGAGGGGCTCTGAGGGGCTGCTGAGGGGCTCTGAGGGGCTCTGAGGTGCTCTGCTTTCCCAGTCTGGACACTCTGGGCTCTCCTGGGACCCAGCTCTAACACTGTGGCCAGATTCCCCATTAGTTTCGTTTTGCTGTCTTCTGCTGCCAACTGCTCGCTCTTTAGTCTTCTAAGGAAGCTGGCAGGTAAGGAGAAATGAGAAATAACTGATGCCTGACTTCATTCCTTTTCGCAGATTGTCTGTTGGTCATGTGGGCAATAATGGTTTGCAACCAGAGAGTTTCTCCATCACTGCTTTAAACCTCATGCCCAAACTGCTCTGGTCCTTTCCAGCTAGAGTCAGATTTTTGAGTCAGGGATTAAGATTTAAAAAGAAACCGTGACAATAAATTGTTACCTCTCCCAGAATAAATTATAACAAGACTTCGCCCTGGTTCAGATCTGTTTAACTTTGTTTTCTGTAATTTAGACATGGCAGAGTGATAACTCAGCCCACCTCTGCCTAGCAGGAGACTTATGATTTCCTTGGTAAAATGCCATCATTTTTAATTTTAGTTATTCTGTTGTCATCCAAATTTCAACCACAATATGAAGTCTCAACTTCTAGTCCATCCTTTTATGACAACCTTCTCGCTATGCTTTTGTGTGATATTTTAGTTGATAATGAATAAGAGAATAAATGCAGCTGTGTTTTAGAACCCGCAAGTGATGGATATGCCAAAAGTAGCTTGTGGAAGATAAATACTTCTGCCGCTGTGGTCTACCACGGCTGGTGTCCTGAATTTACATAGAGGGGGAATGTTCAAAAGCTTCTTTTTTTCATTATTAGCAAAATAAAAAATGACCGTCCTTAAAGTGAGGCCAAGAAAAATGTAGGTCTGACCTTTTTAGTTCTTAGTTGTGGAATGTGATGACAGTTGATACCAATCATTATTTTAAATGTTCTTCCCTCGAGCCTTCTTAGTTACAGTGGGATTCGCAGAGAAGCTCCAGCAAGTTTTTGCATCCTTTTTATTACTCCTAAGTTAAAGAAATAGACACCTCAACTGCCTTTCTCTGTCATTGCTTAGGGAAAAACTAAAATGCTTTCAAAAACTGATATATTTTTTCAGCAATATGAGCTAAAAAGTGATGTGAAATGCAGTGTTTCTCATAAAGGTTCTGAATTACTGCATTGGAGTCATTTTCACAGACATGTCCCCACTGTACCTTTGGTGATAGAGAATTACCCATTTCTCACAGCTCCTTCTCTGAAAATGAGCCTGGTGATTTTGTCCAACACATTACCCCTGAGGCTGATAAAACCAGCAGTGTGACTGTTCAGAGCAGGCAAAGGGTGGTGCTGCAGGGAGGGGTAGGGTGCCAGCATCATGGAAGTTCTGCTCAGTAAGAGCCAACATTTTAGCTGCTTCTTTAGACTTTTATCCAGGACTCTTGATGCATTAGGATTGGACTGGAAATACTGCAAGAGCAGCCTTCTTTTTTTCATTCTTTAGACACTTCCTGTCTTAACTGAAAGCAAGAACTATGGTCATGAGGAAAATAAAAAATTGAGAGACACCATATTTTCCAAGTCTAGAAAGCTGCAGAGGGCTGCACTGAGTTCAGCTTTCAGTTCAGATTTGATTTGGTTGAGTTGGGCTGCTCTGTCCCAGTTTTATCATCATTAGTTTAGGTCACTGCTTCATTTCCCAGGTCATCCTACACTTGCTTTTACAGCATGTGCCAAGGGAATGCACATTTCCATTAGTGCTAGACTGCTAACACTGCAGCATGGACATGCCCTCCACTGCATCTGTAGTGTCTTCATTATTTATACCTGCTCAGATGAGTATAGGAGCATTTTAGTTCAACATAGCATTGGGAAGAATAACTAGGCAAAGAAGCTGATTATAAAAAGTTGTACTTGCTCAAATTTGCACTTTTCCTTTTTTTCTTTTCTTAATCAGGAGTCTCATCTACGAACTAAAAGATCTCAGAAAATTTTCATTTACCACTGTCCTGTCCATTATAAATCACTGATGATACAAAGCATTGTACACAAGTACTTTGGTGCTCCTGAGTCCTGACCTGAGATGACTCTGAGTGTGTGCCCATTGAAGGCAGACTGAGTTGACTTTAGGGAAGTATTGTGTCCAAAGCATTACCATGTGTATGCTGGGAATGCCAAAATACCTCACATCTGAGCCTGATGGAGTTTGCTTTAATGACCTGTTGCAGGCTTTGGTTTTGCATGTTCAATATAAAGTAAAAATTAAAAAAACCCCATCTGCCTGAACTCAAAATTTAGATAAAAATCAACTCTCTCAGTGTTCAGTTTTCTGCTCTGCTTTCCTATTAGCAGTCTCCATTGGCTTCTGTTGAAGGTACTTTGTGTGACTTGAACGTGATTGTCCTTGGAGAAAATTAATAGTTTAGGATTTCAATAGGTAAACAGTCACATGACAAGTTTAGCAAATGCCAAGGTACAATAAAAAGTATTTTGTGTATTCATTTTTTATCTTGCACTTCACTGAAAAAGTACCAGACACTAATATTCAACAGGAAAACCTCAATTCTAATATAGACTTGCTATAAGTCAAGGAAAAAAATGCTTAGAATTTTCTGAGTTTCTTTACAAATCAGTTGGTTGCTGAGTGAAATGATTGCTGTGGTTCAAAATTTCCTTTAATTTATACAGGATTTCAAAAGAATGTTTTTGAAATGCATTATTTTTGGAATGTTTAAATGCACTCAACTAACAATACACAAAACTAATACTAATTTCTGGTATGCTGCTGTCATGCTTTTACCAAAAGAAGTTATTACTTTTGGACTATAAACTTAGGTATGGTTGGAAGACCAACCAACTATTTTCAACTATAAACGTCCATCAATTTTACTTTTCCAATTAGGTGCATAAGTATAAATGGACTTAATTTTCTATTTTTTTAAACAGAAGGAGAAGAAAGTAATCAGTCTGTTAAGCCTGTGCACACTGGCCTTGATCCAATAAAGCACTTAAGCACAAGTTTCCCTCTGAACACATTATTGTCCTGTTGACTTCAAAGCACAGCTAATATGCTTAAGTTAGGCTCATGCTTAAGCATTTCATTGAATGAGGGTGATCTTGCCACCCTAGGTGGTTTGCATGGCTGTCTTTGAAAAGACCGTAAGGTCTGATGTTCCAGGATTAAGCTGATTCCATCTGTTGGGGTAAGAGAAAGCCTTCCTCCCACAGAATGTCCGTTAGAATTTGTTACCAAAAGCATCTGGACATGGACCCCCACCAGCTGTGCCATCAGACTCAGGGGGCTGTTAGGTTGTACCTAACCCGGCGTTTGCTCAGATCTGATCACTGTAGGACACAGCCATCCAGTGTTTTGATCGTATCCTTGCAATACAAATCAATCTGGCCATCTTGGAAGGCGCTCGGACTTGTGACGGGATGAGCACTGGCAGAGCTCGGTGTCAGGAGGAGCTGAGGATGGGGGATGGCGTGCCCTTTCCTCAGGTCCCTTGACAACCAGTGAGCTCTAACAGAGGTTCTGACACAGTTCAAGGAAACATTGCTGGGCTTATTTATATTTATCTTTGTAGTAGAGCTGTAAAGCTATTTCATTAACATCTCCTGAAAGAATAACCAGTTAACCTTTTAACCTCTGTTGGAAATGGGAATAGTCTTTTCCCCAGGAAGAAGTCTTTTTTTGGGGTCTGTCCCAATCACAGCCTGGGTGACTATCCCAAGGACTGACTTATCCTTACAGGTTATCCAGCCATCTGTTCTCCTTCCTTCTATTTGATTCTTCCTCTGTGTATACTGGCAAGAAATTATTGGCAAGATGATAAACTGTGCACAGAATCAAACCACACTGTTGACATTTTTCTGTGCTTACTGTGTATGCAGAGTGTAAATACTGATTTTTGTCTTACGCAACTGTTCCTGTGTTTGTAAGGTCAGCTTTCCTGCAGTAAGGGGAAGATAATTCTTTATCCAAGATAAGGGCCAGATCTTTGAATCCTAATTTGGATCTTTCTTTCCAAATACTTTTTAACATTGGTCAAATTATCCTCCTATGTCTCCCGCTGGTGTTTTGATCATCAGCTACATTTGGACACATAATAAAGAGCAACTGCAGCCTTTTCAAGGGGGAAAAAAGTTCTAGGAAATTCTGTATTTGATTTCTTATAAAGTACACCCCAGAGCCACCCAGGATGACTTTATTAATGCAATTCAACCCCTTGGCTGTAGTGCCATTTTGAAAATTACTATCAGATATTAATGTGACCCTCAGAGTCAGAGAATATTATAACAAATTAATGACCTGTAAAACAAGATTTTACTGTAGTTCATCATCAGCATAAATGCTTTCTAATAAAAATGATGGACTGTTGACTGGTTAGACCTCTTTATTGAGGATGAGAGGCTGCTTGCAAGATTGGATCTGAAGAGCAGCCTGCGGTGCTGTGCACTGATATGGCTCCATCTGAAAAGTGCTTCTCTGCTCTCTGGTTGCTGATTATTACTATGACATAAGGTGAGGGCCTCTCAGATTTAAGCAGATTGCAAATATACTTTTGGCATATGCCCAAGTCTGTGTACCTGGGGAGCTATTTTATATTGTATAGATAGATCTTCCTGGAGTTTCTCCTTTTTTCCCTGCTGAAGGAGACTGAGAAAAGATTTAGGTATTTTCCTTTTTCCTCAAAAAAGGATACAGCTTTCCGTGTTCCTCATGAGTCTTTCTCCTCTTTTCCTACATCATCTTGTGTGAATTTTGGTAAATGGTCTGGCATGTGAGGGTCAAGTGAAAGACTTCAGACACTTGATTAAGCATTCTATTTAAGCGTCAGTAGGTATTATGTATTGTCTGCTCTGTGTATAAACACACATTGATGTGCTGACTGTGTTTTAGTTGTGCTCACACAGACACAATTACATGGAATAAATGACAGTGCCGTGGTGATTTGCAGGTTTATTCCTGAGCCCTGGTCTCCATGCAGTGCCACCTGTGGCAGTGGCATCCAGGTGCGAGATGTGAAGTGCCGGATTCTTCTCGCGTTTACTCAGACCGAGGTTGAGCTGCCTGAGGAGGAATGTGAAGATGTGAAGCCACCAACAGAACGATTCTGTCACCAGGTGTCCTGTGACAGTGATCCTGTCCCCTACACACCAGAATTTCCTCATGCTGAAGATGGCATTGTGATTTACGACTGGGAATACATTGGGTTTACTCCATGTTCAGCCACATGTCTTGGAGGTACCTTTTATTTTTTCTTAATTTATCCTGAGTTGTAAGAAATTGGCATTGTTTGGTTGCATCTCCTGTTAGTGTTACCCTAAAGTAGCAGTGTTGATCTGTAGGAAAACCTGCAGCTACAAGCTTTAACATATTTTTGGTTATCAATAAAGTACTTCAAACTACTTTGTTTCCTTTACCAAACACTTTTGGTTTAAGTAAGGTGCAGGAAGTTGATACAGCAACTTGCTTTAGTCTTGCTGCTGCAGAAGTGTCGGCTGCCTGTGGTACCATCATGTTTGATGCATCAGTGGTGGGAATGTTTAGATGATCTGCCTTTTCCTAGGAACCAAAAGTGTTGGTTTCAGAGTAAAAATTCCCATGTTTATTCCTTTCCTTCCAAAATGCTGCCATTTTCTGCAGTACAGTAGGAATACAAAGTTGTAATTAGGGAGACTTGCTTCCAGGCTGACTGGTGTGAAGATCAGACGGGAGCTGGTTTCGGTCTCGGTGCTCTGTATCGCTCCACAGCAGCTCTGTGCCATACATCTGTCTGCAAGTAGTTAGGCACATTCCTTCTTGGATGTAATCGAATCTCCCTGTCGTCGTAAGAACATGTTACCAGACAAGGTTGCTGGTGTTGCTACTACTTACTGTACTTTGGGACTGAACACAAGTGAGTTATGAAGTGTTAAGTGGAGGCAGTGGAATTGTGAACACACCTATATATGACAGGACTGCTGACATCAGTGGGAAGTGAAGACAGTTGTACCCATAGAAGAAATAAAAAATGTAGAAAAAGGGAAAACAGAAACAATTGGAAGCAGGGAGCTAGATAGAGCTCACAGACAGCAGCCTCCTTTGTGCTGTTCACCAGCTCAAACCTGGAAGAGAGAAGCTGGGAGGGATGCCCCAGAGTGGGACCAGCAGGATGGTAAGTGACTGATAGTGCCTCCTTTATCATTTAACACTGCTGTTTACTGAGGGAGTCAATCCATAGGAATAACAGCACCTGTGATCACAAAAGCTGGAACATCCCATTCCCTGCGCTGCCTGCAGTGGCCATTATGGCAAGGGAGGAGAGACTCTAGTCCAAGTGTGTTTGTATAAGCATGAGATGGTAGTGACAGCTGTTGTGGCTGAGTGTCTCTGTTTCATTTTAATACGAGAAATGTTTTTAGAAATAAGGAAATTGCACTGTAAAGCAGAAGCAAACCTTTCATTAATTCGAAATTTGTAGTTCTGGTATCTCAACTGGTTTTTGCAATGTAAAATGCTTTTCTTGCCATCCTAAATCCACTTGACTGCTTTTTAGCCAATTTCTTTGCCAGAGGTGTCCTAAAACTCCAAGGTTTTTGAATTTTTAAGACATCGTCAGATATCTAGGCTGAAATAATCTCTAGTCTTTGCCTGCTATTGTATGTGTGTATGTTTGCATTCTGCATCTTGAAGGGTGAGTTTGTCCACGCAAAAGCATCCCCATAAAATCTTGCACTTGGTGTGCAGGCTGATGGCAATTTAAGGAGCCTGCACTGAACACAGCAGTTTCATTGGAAGAAACTTCAAAATGACTGATGAGCAGAATCTTGTGTTCAGCTTAATTTTGTTCCTGAGGGAGCCGAGTATGAATTCTGTTGTTGAGTTCTCACCTTTTCATGAATTTGTGAGGTTCCCTGACCCAGAATTGTCCTATAGGTGTTCATAGTAATCTAACAATTTGCTTCCTATGCAGTAGAAATGACTCACTTGAAGAAGTTTGAAAGACAATATCTGTTTGTGTTTTTAAGACTTCTGTGGTATCACTGGTACTGTGTCTAGACATTTTCCTTATGTGATGCTCCTGGGAGATGTGGGAAGTTGTCAGGGTATTTTGTCAATGAGCAGCTTCAGAAGCCCCCATGTTGCTGTGCTAGTTAGGTGATTTTTCCTTTCTATCAGCTCTGGTCTTCTGGCTGCCTTGGCAAAGGCTTTCAAACAGACCAAAAATTACCTGCCGATAAATAGTTTTAAGGGAACCAGACATCTCCTCTGTTTCCAACTCACTGCAATGTACTAGCTAATGATCTCACTGTCTACTATTTTTCCATTGTGTAGTTCAAAGGAGCTGATCCATTTCTGCAAAGTTTTATGTTCAAATCTCATTTCAATTAGATGAACTCTTTCGTTACAAGAAATAAATGTTGTCTGAGTTTGGAATAACCCAGTGTAATGTAAATTATATTAGGTACTTTTTCTCTAGTATGTATGCATCTAGCAGTGGCTATTAAAACAAATTCCTGTGGATTTCTGTGTCCTCGGAACTCCCTACCCCCATTTCTTAGTGCTTAACTCTTTCTGAATGAGGGAAAAATCTGCAGAGTCTAAATAAGCTGGGAGCTTTATAGCCGCTATTTGAGCAAAGTCCGAATCTCTCTTTCAGAGCTTGTCACTTGCACCTTTTTTTTAATCCTCACGCAGACTAGACTTGTAATTCAGTCTCCTCTGGTCCCTCTGCAAAGCAGATGAAAAAATGCAGATGGAAACATTGGGTTCTTTGGTATTAGACTTACAGAGAGTGATTTGCAAGGCGTTATCAAACATCATCTTTCCAGTTCTAGAGCAGTAGTCACACCAGTCTTGGGTCAGCTGTGTGCTTTCTGCACCAAACCTCTGTGCCTTCTCACGCAGCATGTGAAGAGCCAAACAAGTTGAGGTTTGAGAGCAGCCGAGTTGCTTTATGCCTCTTAGCATAATTAATGCTTCCTTCATCAGTCTTTCCATGAGTGTAAATAAAAGTTGTCGAGGCCTGTTAGTCATAGGCAGAGATCACCTTTAATACCCTTAGGAAGCTCTGTAAACATTCCGAAATCTAAAGATCTGGTTTTTTATTCAGTGCCTGAAGAAATCCCAAACTGAAAATAAGTCAGCTGTGTGCTTGGGGATCTCAAAATTTGCCTTCATTTTCCCAGAATGTTTTTTTAGGTTTCTTTGTTTTTATTTTTGTTTTCTTTTAAATCTGAAGAACTTTGGCCATGATGTGAGAGTCCCAGACGTAAGTTTAATTTACATAATATCGTCAGTAGGGAATTAATAGTCATTATGAGAATAAAGAGTACGCCTGAAGAGATGTTTTTGTTGTAATGTATAGCATTTCTTTAGTGTTGTCAATCATTTAACTACTGAATAATATTTTAAAGGGATGTTTTCTGTTTTAAAAATCACTGAAGATTTTCTTGTTTAAATATACCTTTGGTTGCAAGAGGCAGATTTTGGTGGGTAAATGTTGTTGTTATTATTATTATTACTCCATATGCTTTGAAAATGATTATTTGGGCACCTAAAGTCATTACACTGGCCAAAAAATAATGAGATTAAGCAATAAATAACATATGCACTTCCTGTTATTTCCTCTATAGCCTCTGTGGCTTTGCTAACTTCAGAGTGCAGTCAAGTTGTGTTTTCAGGCTTTTGTCTGGACCATACGGGCTAAAAGTTTACCATTTTATTTATGAGAAACCTGAGATTCTTAGAATATTACTGGATTCTAGCCAAATTTAAGGGCTCTAAGAAAAACAATGACCGTTCAGAGACTCACATATAAAGCTGAGAGAATTTGCTCTCAGCTTGTGTTGGAGTCACCACGATAACTGGTCACTCGTATCATTTGTTTCATTAGCTGCAGATGTTGTTTACTCTCTTACAGAAGTATAAAGTAGATGCACAGAGAGGCTCAAGGATGTGTAGGATTTGGCATTTCTTCTGAGTTATTTTCAGCTTACAGTACATATTTTTAAGAAGCCACCAAACTGAAACTGATGTAAATAAATGATTGTCCTTCCTCTTGCAGGTATGGAGAATAGATCCACCTTCTTAATGTTTGCACAGCAGCTTTCCACCCCCGTTTTCTTTGTACTTTAAAAATGGAGGAACAAAAATTCTGGGCTTAATTCAAGCATTTTGATCTTTTAACACAGCTTCAAGCACTGTATATTTCATTGCACAGAAAAGATTGTAGAAGAATGTAAATGTATGTGGTTTGAATGCTGGGTTAAAATAGAAAATATTCTATTTCACTGAATAGCAGGGTAATTACTACAATAGTGCATCAGATTACTGTAAAAATACTTAATGCTCCCTGCTGCATACATAATGTTTTAGTTAAATTATCTACTATGTTTATATTATAAGCCAAGAAAGTCATACATATAAAACTTTGCTTGTTTGAATAATAGATTTTTCCATTTTCCAATCGACATAGAATAAGTTTATCAGCAACTGAAGTTCCCATCTAATGGAAAATTATAATTTGGGGTGAGAAATCTGATTAATTGTGAAGACTTTTTGACAGATAAGTTCAAGCAAATGTAACATCAATTAAGTGCAGTTATTTATTGAATGGAGTTCTCGAACTGAGAATGAAGGAACAGGAAGGGACTTCGTGGTAGGTTTTTTAACAACTCTTTAGCATGTATTTTGTACTTACAGCAGCAAAACAGGGTGCAAGTTTTCTTTCATTGAGGCCCCTGTGGGGAAGAATTGCTAATGCAGTTTGTACTCTGTACTTCAGTCAAATGAAAAACACACCACATATCAACATTTTCTTCTCTTAATGTGATTAAAGCTACGCAGGTCCTGCTGCAAGGCAGAAATGGCTTAATGAACTCCAGGTGGCAATTTGTAGTCAGACCCCATCACCTGGTATGACATACCTTTTGTTCATTTGGCTGGCCAATTTATCTTATATAACACCAAGATAAAAAGTTCCCATAACATTATTGCCAATTTAGATGGTCTGAAGGGAATTTAATTTCATTTCCCTCCTTTGTGTGAGATATTAAGATGGTTCTATCTATTGCAACCTGTTCCAGAGCAGAAGCATCACCTTGGAGCGTGGTTTTCTCACAGTAACACAGTCAGGCCAGCGAAGCCGAAGCTTGGTAGCATAGGGTAGATTTTGACCTAAAATATAGATTATATGGATGCCTGATATGGACTTAATTACTTTTCTGGTAAGGCAAATCTGTTTCTGTCAGAACCCAACCCTACCTACTTCCTTCTCTCCTGCAGACAGTCAAATGTGCATTTCCTTTGCAAGGGGAAAGGGAAGCTGCTCCTGTTAAACAAACACTTGAGGACTGACTGGAAAGAAAACTTTTGATTCCCCTACTTCTATAACAACAATTATATTTATTGCTTTGTCATCTTTGGGCATTTTCATGTCTGCATTACAGTCATGGTATTTGTTGTTAAATATTTATTCTCAGCCTGACTAGTAAAATAGTTTTCCCACAATGCGCGTGTTCTACGTTAACGTAATTATCAATACTTTGATACAAGAGAGCTGAATAGGTTGTCAATCATATTCAAGGTCGGGTCTTTTGTCCTATAAAAATTCATCACTTTGTAGATGTAGTCAAAACATTTATATAACAAGGTCTTTCTGAACTGCAAATGAGCCCCAGAGGGGATCTCGAGGTGTACCAGAGAGCCTGAAAGAAATCGGCTTCTGTGTTATTCTGAAAATCGCTGCTGGTTTACCCCTGCTGAGGTGTCTGAAGCACTTGGACTGGCTCAAGTGGGATCGTGGCCTGTGCTGGCTGATACACTGGACTGAGTCAAAATTGTTTATAGATGCAGGGAACATCTTTGATTTATTAAAAAAATGACAGTGCTTGTGTACAGGAGAGAAATACTGGCCTGGTGTTGGAACTTTCAGTGTTGGGTATTCCAGCCCACTGGAATCAGAATGGCTGATGGTCAGCAGTGTCTTTACAAAATCACTGAAGATAAGTGAAAGATAAGAAGGAAAGGAATTTAAATTCCATGAAACTGTAACTCTTCAAGAGCTGTTTTTACCTGGAAACAACATAGGTATTTTATGATTTCAGCTCTTTTGTTCTATAGGATTTTGATCATTAGCTTTGCTTGCATGGAACATCCCAGATACACAGAATCCCCCAGGCACATCACAACCATCTTGTATTTAATGTATATGTGAGTGAGCTTTGAAATTGAGCAAGGCTTTCATACTAAAATATATGATACATAAAATTGGATAATTGCATAGGTTTAAAATAGAAGTAGTTCACAGAATGTGTATTCACTAAGCTGTCTTGTTCTAAAGGAAACTTATATTAAGTTTCATTTTGACTCATAGAAATTTGAGCATTAGTAATCTTCCATGCTTTAGTAATAAGATCCAGGTAGCAAGAGCTGTAGATCAGAAGGTGCCAAGAATGGTAACGAGTGAGGAAAGCTCTAGGCTGGGTCAGATTTGCTGCCTTCAGCAAAACCATTGCATCTCTTGGCCACTGAGAATGGCTGACTAAACACAGAATGTTTCTTCTGACTATAGCTTTGCAAGTTTTCTGCATTTTTATAACAATTTTTGCAGATCTTTAGCTCTTTATTAAAGGCAAGGTAAGTGAGAAGGAATCACTTTTACCTCAATTTTGGCAATGGAGGTAGTAGTTGGCTTAGAACCATTACAAAACCAGCAGATGCAGCCTCTGGTAGTGGCTTGACAGAAAAATCTTTTTTTCCTGTTGGTTTTCAGAGAGGTAAAATGTCAAATCAAGCCTTTTAAATATCACAGAAGTAAAGTTAAGATATAATTCACAAATATCTTTTGAGCATTAAATACGTAAACTGTCTCTGTGTTCCTTTTGCCTTGAGATGTTACTCTTAAGCCTGCTAATCTAATTCAGTGCTCAGAGCTGTTTTCCTGAGTACTCTTGAAGAGTAAGCGTTACAGAAATCTATTCCATCGTCACTGTTTCACGAGTGTTCCTTTCCTTTCCAGGCACGCAGGAAGCCATTGCCATGTGCCTGCACGTGGAGACAAAACAAGGTGTCAATGAAACCCTGTGTGACAGTTCCAAGAGGCCACCCCCGATGACTCGGACCTGCAGTACGAAGCTCTGTCCTCCCAGGTACCCTGTAAGAATGAAATCATGCGGTGGCAAAGGAAGGGTTAATGTGACTTAAATAAACATTGGCTTTCTCAGAAAGGGTTCAGATTGCAGGACTGTGGTCGTGCTTTGGGATGAAATTTCACTACTTCTGTTTTCAACAAGGTTTTGGGGTTGGGGTGTTTTTTTGGTCTTGTTCACTCCTGTTCCACTCTTCATATCTCACTGATGAAATAGGGGACATTTTCTGAAATAAATCTCTTCCATGTTGAATATCTGCCAGAGCTCGAAAAAGAGCATTAACTCTTCTAGTGGTAGAAGGAAAATTTTGAGGATATATCACAAAAAAAACCTGAGAACATTTACTTTTTATCTTTACTGAATGAAAAAAATAGGAAATTATGATTTAAAGGTACCTTAATTTAATGCTTCTTTAGTAGCCCCACGTAGTTCTCATGTTTATTTGGAGATTCTGGCAAAAGAACAAACCCAGTCTAAAGCCAAGGAAACCTCTAGGTCATTTGATCACTTGAAAGGGCCATATGTGAAATTTTGATGTGTACTGCCTTATTTACCCATTTCTGATCTCTGACATCCCAAGTCCTTTGCAGATTGTTTCTATGTGTTTTCAGAAACCTGCTCTTGCTAAATGTAGGGAAGAAATTAACAGGAACAGGATGTTTTATAGAAAACATATACACATTTAAAGGAAGTTTTGTAAATATAAGAAAGGTCTGTTTACATATTTACATTTATCAATGTAAACATCAGCAAGTTGCCAACAGGCTGTTTTTTAAGAGGAGCACTCTGAAGGCAAATACTGGAGTTAAATCTGTCTGAAAATGACTGTTTATTACTTTATTGTTAATAAATTCTGCATTTGCTTGTTACCTGCAAGTTTATAAATCCAATTTATAATTTTGCGCTCCAGCCAAACCAAGGGGGTGTTTTAGGCATTGATCAATAACTATGCCTGCAGCTGTGCTTTTTGCCAGGCTCTGTTTGGGTAAGACTGTTCCTGCCCCAGTCTGAGGTGGGTTGCTGAAGGTGCGCTTTTGGCTGTGTTTTTGGGCCAGGTGGCAGAGTGGCCCCTGGAGCCGCTGCTCGGCGACCTGCGGGGTCGGGATCCAGACGAGGGATGTGTCCTGCCAGCAGCCCGGGGGATCGGCTCCTGCTGCCCAGGAGTGCAAAGACACAAAGCCGCATTCCTTACAAGCCTGTAACCAGATTGATTGTCCCCCTGCTTGGCACGCTGAGGAATGGCACCAGGTATGGCTGGCTCACAGAAAGAGCTTACATGTGTTCCTCTGGCCAGGGCCTTGAAACTCTCCAGCACAGAAGATAGCTCCTGACTATAGGTAAATGTTTCGACTTCCATCATTAGAACAAACTAACCCAAAAGCACTGCTTTAGACTCCTGTGCCAATGGGTAAGATGAGGATGAGGTGGAAGTCCTCGTTAAAATTTCAGGAGACTGGATACCAGTTATTCCATACATCATCTCTCTCCCTCTGCTCTCTAAACACAATAACCTTCTTTTCTTTTTTTTGATGTATTAACTGATGAGGGACATGGATTTATGCATAAGATGCATGTTTTTCTCTAAGATCTCTACTACCTGCTTGCATTCAGGTGGTGCTTTTGACTTTTGAACTCCACTTCTCCTCATCTCTAATATATTAAATATTTTAACAGGCGAATTTTCTGTGCTGCTTGATTCTTCATTGAAAGTAGATGTCATTTTCCAGGAGCACAGATGTCCATGCAGGTGTAAATGCTGTGTTTAATTCTTCTCCTCCTTAGTGTTCCCGTACTTGTGGAGGAGGGATTCAGACCCGCAAAGTGTCCTGTAAGCAGCTGCTGACCGATGGAAGTTTCCTGAAACACCCTGATGACACCTGCCAGGAACCCAAATTGCCAACTAGTAAAGCATGTGCAAAAGTTGATTGTCCTCCTCAGCTGGTCTTTGGAGAATGGTCCAAGGTGAGCAAACCTCAGTACTGGTGAACCAAAACCCTCCATTGCAACAAAAGCTCTAAAGATTTCTGCTTGGGTGAACGAGCTGTTTGGAGCAGTAAATTGCCGGGGCAGCTGAAGCTTTCACAAGGCCTGTACTGAGCTAAACTGTGCATCCCTGCCTGCAACCTGACTGATCCCAGCCCCCTTCCTGGGCAGTGCTTCAGTCACTGAAGGACAGGCTGTAATGCACTCCGTGCTTTCTACCAGACACGTTTAACTATCAATTTTTTCATGGTACAGCTTCCAAAAATCAAATCTTGGCATTATTCTGGAATACATCCTCCTCCTTTCCTGTTTAATGCAAGCTCGCTACCACTCCCCATTCAAAATGATTTAGAAAATTGAATTTAGAAGCTGCAATTACAGGTTCATGCAATGCAGCCTAAGAGAGAGGGTTGAGAGACTTGCCAGGGACTGTTTAGAACCTGCTGAATTGTTTCTCTCAGGCACCAGATTTCATTGCTGTTTTGCCCGTGGCTGGACATAAATACTGTCATGTTATTTTAATTCATGACTTGCTTGCTGGGAAGACTGTCTGTCTTATATTCTTTTTGGCTGGAAAAGTGGAGAGAGTTTAATCACTAATATTAGAGCCTAATAACTAGATAACACAAGGATTGCTATGAAGTAGAGTGTGTGTACTCTTTCAGAACTAAAAAAATTTTTAAAAACCACCACAAAACAAACTGGTTTAAAATTAGCATGTGTGGTGTGGAGCACCAGGTTTAGTTTGACTGCATCCTTCCTTTCACAGTGCTCAGTGAGCTGCGGTGTTGGAATCCAGAGAAGGAAACTTGCCTGCCAAAACCTAACAGCAAAGGGCCAATATGTCACATTAAATGGATCGATGTGCAGTGGTCTGTCTCCTTCACTGCTTGTAAGGTCTTGTCAGATGAATGCCTGCGACAGTAAGTATGTTACTTTGTGTGGTTCCTTGCTGATTTGGAATGATCTATTTATAAACAGAAATCTGTATACACCTTAACTCACTCGTCTCCCTGCACTATCACAACATAACTTGGCACAAACTGAGTGTCATAAGTACTACACCAGTAATAACAGGATTGTTTTTATTTTTATTTCTGCCACTCAGAAACAAAGGTTATGATCTCAAGAAGTAGTTTTTGAATGTATATTATGGTACATACCTCTCACCCTCAAGCACAATTTGATCTGATTTTTCCTTTGTCATTTACACTATTCCCGCTGGAAAAAAAAAGTAATAAATTTACCATAAATTACAAAGGACATTAGAAAAGATAAGAATCCAGTTCTCCTGCCTTGTCTTTTCACTGTACATTTGTATTACACTGGACATTTTGCTTAACATGGTGGAATTCAAAACCCAAAACTCTGTGCCAGTGATAATTTTAGGTATAATTTCTATATTTCCTTGTGAAAATTAGAACCCCGGCCTCATTTGCTGTACAGGGAGTGGTGACAGTACAGACATTCTTTGAAAAATCTGATGTTTTATTACTGTCTATATAAGAATCTTTTCAGAAAGATTGTCTATAGAAATTGTACAATTTGGGCACAATTAGGTTACGATACTGATGGTAGTTGCACTAATTGTGTGTTTAACACTGATGGAAAAACCTCTCTGATACAGAGTATATTCAATTACATAAGCTAATTTGGAATAGGCAGATCTAAATGCAGGTTTCTTTTGTCTGAACCTGTGCTCCCCTTCTTTTATAAAAGAGAGTATTGGTTTGAAGGTTTGGGGAGCAGGCTGCTGAGAAGAAAAGAATAAAAAAGAGCTTTTAGTTTCGAGCTGGGGGAAAACAAAAAGCCTTTATCAATGGCCTGGTTCTGATCACAGGTCAGAGATAGACATGTTTTGACCTCACTTGAAGTGTTGTGAAGAAATAGCTACTTTATACATTTTGAAGCTTTGCTTTAAAAATTATTCACAGAACAAAATAAGAAATAGAATAATTACTGATTCATACATAATATGAAACTTCTTTCCCTGGCCTGCATTTCAGATTAACATGCCAAAATCCTGAGGTTCAAAACTCCACTTAAATAAAGCCCTGTGGACTTTCAGGAATGTCCTTGGCATAAGGTTTAATAAAATATTTTGAGCTGCATATCTATCTGAATTTAATTAATTGTGGATAGTTGAATGGCAGTGGAGCTGGTTTGCAAATTGCTTAGCTCAGACTGATATTAATGTTACAGTGTCAGCTTCCAGCACAGTGCCTAGAGAGCAGCACACGGGGCTGCAGAGGGAACCCCATGGGCCAGAATGGGTGCAGAGCAAAGTCAGAAAGAGAATCACTGTCCTCTCCCTCCGTTTCCAGAGCCTTTGGAGCAAGGAAGCCTTTGCAGCTCACCTCTGCCTGGAGGTTCTCTCGCAGTGCAGCGGAGGGCGGGGGCAGGTGTGGGGCTGGTCCGTACCTGTAGTTCCTTTTGGGTCTTGCAGAAGGAGCCAGGGCTGGGACAGCAGCAGGCTTTGGATTCCCAGGAACGTGCAGGAAGCATCCCCTCCTCCTGCAGCCGTGGGTTCAGGCTGCCTTGAAGGGGGAGTGAGTAGAAGGTGGGAACAGAGGAGTGATGTGGATGGGTGAGGAGCAGCGTGATGTGAGGTATCAGTGCTGTTGGGGGTTCTTGCCTTGGAGAGCAGTTTCTAAATGTCCCTCCTCAAGGTGATGCTTCTGTGGCTCACATGAGTGCCTTTTTTACTGTCTCATGACAGTGCTGAGTCATTTTAGACTTAATCTTTTACCTTGAGACTGGTAATTGTAGCTGTTTTCTGACTTAGTAGTGCTTATTAAGTAGAAACATTCCTGACTCTGGGCTCGGAGAAATAGGAAATAACACCAGTCTAGCCCTGAGGTCACCGGGATCTGAAATCCAGCTGAAGCTGTTCAGGACCGTTACAGGTCACAGATGCAGATGGATTTGTATCAGGTGATAATGAGGTCCAATGGCTCCAGCCTATATTCCTAAAGATTTACCTTTATTCTCCCAAACAGTCCATTACCTCAGCAGCTGCAAGATTGAATGACACTAAGGATCTAGAGAATGCATACTTACGTGGCCTCATACATTCATATGACCTTATATATTTATATGGCCTGCCATCCTCAACTCTGAACTTTGTTTCACTCTCAGCCTTGCTCACCAGTCACCAGTAAAAACACACACACCCTTTAGTGTTGAGCTGCTAATGAGAGTTAGTGGTCTGTCTTTTTTAAAGAAATGAAATGGATGAGACTTGTTAACATATTTATAAGTATGCACTGGGTTTAATTCTAAGTTGGAATAACTAGTGTAAACAGACCACAGCCTGAAGTATTTTAATTTCTGTGTTTAAAGTTACACTTACTGTGTCTGTAAGTTGGATTTTGGAAATGAAAGATGTAATACTGGAATGCTTCCCTGAAAATAAATATTTGGGGCCCAATAACTTATTAAAAACAGGACGCTACTTTAATAATTTTTGTAAACCGAGTGCCTAAAACAATTTAATTGTTGTACCATGTGAAATGGTTGAGGGAACCTTGTATCTGGATAACGAATACCGATTTAAAAGCTGTGTAATTATGAAACCATGATATCCCCACCGGTCTGAACTCATTACCCAAAACATTGAAAAATAACCATTTTGTTTTATAAGCATAAGAACGCACTCCAGGGTGTAGTTCCTATAGTGTACACACTTATTGAATGCTTGAAGCATTTAGCTTTTCACCTATTTCTTCACAGCCTGTTTGGAGCGCGCAGCTTTTCGGGTATCATTTGTGTGCCATCAGTGTTGTTGTCTTTTTGTTTAAGTACCTCCCAAGTGGAAAAGCAGTACCGATTTCAGATTCAGACACGCTGAGAAGTGTTGTGATCTGTGTGTCGTTTCCTGGCTCATCAGCTCGTTCAGCAGGCTCAGAGTTTTCTCTCTGTTACATACCAAAACGCTGGCTCACCAAACACAACTGGGCTGTTTTCTAGCACCAACATCGTTGTTTCCCGACTCTTCCCATGTGGCCAATTCCACCTCGCATGGAAGGGCTCAGGGGTGCCCTTGCTCCTGCAGCGCTTTGTTCCTCCCTGCCCGGTGCTCTCAGCCAGACTGGCTGTGCTGATCAAAGCGGGGCACGGTGCCTGCCGGCAGTGAGTCAGCACGGTGGCATCCAAAACACTGCGGTCCCCCTGTGCCTCCCCAGCCTCTGCTGGGAACGCCTGCCCGGGGTGCTGTGTTGTGGTGACTGAACCAACCCCAGTAATGCCCAGGGGGCCACAGAGCCCAGAAAGAGAGGTTTGGTGGGCTGGCTCCAAAGGGTAAATCCCCCTCTGTGAGGATGGCTTCTTCCATTGAATTCCTGTGACCTGATGTAGGCTCGGTCTGTCTGATTGACAGTGGACAGACACCTCTTGTATCTCCTAATAAAAGGTAACCCAACCTGTCCCGCCCTTCCCCTCTTCCTATAGGTCACTGCTATGTCATCCCCGCCCCCTTCCCTGTATCCCTTTTAAGCCCACTTGGGTTACAACCTCTCTCTCTTCGCTTCTGGTCCCCTTCGAGGGAGATTCTACAATAAACCCTTGGCATACCGGCCGAAGACGCCACCTCACTCATTAATTTTCTGGTCACGCATGGGCTATCCACAAGCCCCAGGCGCGCTAGGCTATGTGCCTTCCACCGCACGGGCTGGGAGGCTGGCCAGCGAGGTACGAAAGGTGCCACAGAGTGCTCTCCCTTTGTGTTGGGCACTCCTGGACAAGCTGCAGCTATCCCAGCCCGGCCAGCGCGCCGGTGTACTGATGTAGTGGTGTTCATCCAGGCAGCTCCCTAGAAACCTCCCAGCATCCCGGTGCCCGCAGTTCGCTGCAGGAGGAGCTTCATAATACCCAGTGTCTCCATACCCAGCCTGCACGAAGCTTTGTGCTGTTAT
Source organism: Callaeas wilsoni (assembly GCA_013398955.1). NCBI lineage: Eukaryota > Metazoa > Chordata > Aves > Passeriformes > Callaeidae > Callaeas > Callaeas wilsoni. Next base: position 148,315 of record VWPU01006324.1, read on the forward strand.
TGTCTGCTTTTGTCGATTTATCTGATCACTGTATTCAGCCTCTCAAAATTATGCCTTATTTCTCTTTCCTCCCTTCCCTCCCTACTTTCTTGGCACAACACTGTCAGCAACTCATCTTTCAACCCTAATAAATTACCCTCAGCCTATGATTACAGAGTGGCTTTGCCTGTTACATGTGCTGTATCTTCACTGACTGTTTCTTTCACCTCCTGCGTTGCTATCAGTTTGGCTTGACTCAGGCAACTAGCATAGCCAGCCAACATTTTAAATAAGAGTCGAGGGGAGCCTTACTTTCTGGATAGATTTTGTTTTGTTTAGGTCATTCTGCACTCAACAGTGCTCAAATGTGGGGAAAGTGATAATGTGTTCACATTTTTTAAATTCATTTTTTTCATTTCCACCATGCCTAGCCTTTCTGAAGCAGCAGTAGGAAATATAACCATGAGAGGAACATATATATGGAGTAATATACAATACATACATATATATATGTGTACTTTCATATATGTGTGCACCATCTATGTCCTTCACATAGGTATATGTTGCCTATATCCTTTTATTGTTAGGAGATTTGGGGAAGAAGCAATAGAATTCTTGGCTGAAGCAAGGGAATGTTATGGTTTGATGTTGTTAATATTTTTGCATTTTTGTGACTCAGATAAAAGCTCTGTGTGTTGCAGTCTGACTTGAACAAAGTCAGGAAAAGCTCTTTCAAGCATTCCGTGAAAAGCAGATTTTGTAAGCGTGACTGCCAATGACTAGATGCTTTTCAACACTTTGTTTTCTTGCAGAGATCAAGCCCAAGTTTCCAGCAAAGTTTTCTGCCCATGGACCTCAGATTGTCAGCGTTCACCGAGTCTATATTCAGACGAGGCCAGAGAAGCGCATTAATTTTACCATAGGAAGCCGAGCCTACTTACGCCCAAAAACCTCTGTGGTAATTAAGTGCCCTGTGCGAAGGTTCCAGAAGTCCCTTATCCGCTGGGAGAAAGATGGACAACACTTAGAGAACTCCAAAAGGCTTGGCATCACTAAGTCAGGCTCGCTGAAAATCCATTGTCTCGAAGCTACGGATATTGGTGTGTACCAGTGCATTGCAGGCTCTGTGCATGAAACCTTTGTACTCAAACTCATCGGGACTGACAACAGGCTCATCGAACCCCCGCCCCTTCGAAAGCAGCCCAGCGAGATCAGCAACCCGGAGCACAACGAGGCCAACAGCTTCGGGGCCAAATGGCACAAGATGAGCAAAATGTGGCAAATGTGGAGTAAGAAGAATGAGCTCTACCTTGGTGACAGGCAAGTAAATGATCAGCCATTCCTGCGAAACCTTGAAAGCTTTGGGAGCAATTCAGCAGAAGACTTCAGCTCCCGTGAGTTCAGGAACAAACGCCTGGAGGCCGCCGTTCTCCAAGGCGCCTACAGCATGGACACCGCGCAGTTCGAGGAGCTCATAAGGAACATGAGTCAGCTCATAGAAACTGGGGAAGTCAGCGATGACCTGGCGTCCCAGGTCATTTACCAGTTGATTGCTGAGTTATCCGGGCCTCCACAACCAGCTACTGAAAAATTGAAGGGGGCCCAGGAGGAGAAAGTTGCCTCAAAACTCACAGGCAAATCGCCAAACGAATCTGAGCGTTTCGGCACAAAAACAGTTGATAAGTTAATGTTTGACCAGAAGGTTCCAGTTATTATGAGGCAAAAGGAAATTCCTCAAGTTTCCTTCAACAAAACAGTAACTGTACGAATTGGAAATACAGTTTTTCTGACCAAGAATACTCAAGCTGTCAATCTACTGTGTGAAACAGCTGGTATTACTGAAGTGAAATATACTTGGACAAAAGATGGCGAGACATTAAAAGCCTCTGAGAAGTAAGTAAATAGCTTCTCTTTTACTTTTGAATGACTTATTATGTCGCTATCGATGGAAAAAATCCACCCTGCTGTGCGATATTAGAACATACTGTTGTAAAAATGAGATAAGCATGGCCGCTGGGCCTTCCATCTTTTTAGTTCAGTAATTTATTTTTATTCTTTCAAGTGTCTGTCACGTTGTTTGGCTTTACTGACATTCAAGTGTTTGTCCATGGCCAGGATACTACATAGGAGAATTGACTATTTTTATAAGGTGAAGTGTTTTGGATGTCCTGGCTGTATTTTTTGATCTGCCTTAATCATTTCAGCTGTGTCAGAAAAAGAGCAGATTTACCCTCAAATTAGAGAGGCTGTTGGATTCATTCAGATACTAAATAAAGTGGGAACACATTAAAAACATCTGCCATGGTATAGATGAAAAGAAGTCTTAGCTTTTATTCATTTTAAGAAGGAAAAATATCACTGGTACTCTCACCATTCTTCAACACACTATTTAGGTATAACTGGAGCTGCATAACTTCAATTGAAAAAGAAAAATATGAGCTTTTACAGATATTTTTCCATACTTTAAAGTATTTCTGTTGAGGACAGTGAAATTCAAAATAGTAAGGAACCTGTATTACCATCACATTTAAGAGCAGAGAAACAAGTACAGCAAGAGTTTGTTACAATCAGATATTTGCTCAAGACTGAGCAAATACTTCTACTTCAGTGCTGATAAATTAGAAGTTCACCTGGTAATATTAAAATTAACTTTGTGTGTGAGCCTCTTGGAACTATAGCTAGCTCTTGAGTAATGAAAAAATCGGTTCTGAGATGATAAAGGCGCTTTTGGATATTTCTCAGCATATTTAACTGATTAAATGCACTGCCAAGAAAAATATACTTCTGCAGGGCTATCAATTAAAGCAAAGACACCCGAACTAAGCCATTTTAAAAAGTGCAAATGTTTTTGGAACCACGTAGCTCCCACCAGTTATGTTTATTTTGTGAAATGCGCATAATTTTCCATTAATTCGTAGCAAGTGATACTTTGATTTTTTTGGACATGATGGGGTTTTGTTTATTCACAAGTATGTTTGCTTCCTAATTTTAGCCTAGACTGATATGCTTGCACTTAAGGCATATATTAGCAAAGTAGGTGTATTTCCTAATTTTTTTCCCAGTAAGGTTTCTTATATACAAGTCCACACATATGTGTGTGGACCCAAAAGCCAACGATGTTAATAGCATTGCGTCTGAAAAAGAGCGTGAGGAGGTAAATGGCTATTTATCTGTCAGGTTTGTAATGAAGGATGTACTTGAGCCATGCACGAGGTGACTTGTTTTGTTGAGACACAAGTATTTTCAATTTTATTTTTTGTTAATCTATTATGTAAGTGTACTCAGTGTGAGAAAACACCAGCTGCAGGTTTTGGGATGTGCTGAGTGTATGGCAAGTCATGTAACTTAGTGCTGAGAAAGGTAGCAAGGGAGAAAAATTTTTATTTTCAGCCTCTTCCCCGGCCTGTGATGCTGTCTCTAATACTTTGCCCCTCAGAGGGCAGGCAAGGTATTCAAGACACCTGTGAGATTTTGGTGGAAGATGTAAACTTCACCGAAGTGGAAGATTTAAGCTTCAGTGATGATATTAAAAAAAAAAAAAAAGCCCAAACAATCCCAACCCCATAGTAATTTGAAAGTCAGATCAGGCCATAGATTTGTGAATTCCCCAATCCTGCTGAAAACCAAGCTCGCTCTGGAGAGATCGATTTCTTGCCAAGCCTAATACTTTTAATTGTGGTATTCTGATTTATTCACACTGTTCTTCCCAGGGGATCCTGGTTTGTGGTAGCAAAGGCACTGTCCTTCAAAGGGCTGCAAGTAGGACACAGCTCTGTAGGAGGAGATCTGAACAATCCTCCCTGTGTGTATCCCTGAGTGCTCCCCTTCTGTCCCCAGGGAGGAGGCAGAGCTGTGACTGCGGGGAGCTGCAGACTCCTAAAAAGGAGTGTTGCTGCTGTATCTGTAACTCTTGCAAGGGGGTTCAGCTGGGTTTGTCCCAGGGTAGTAACGCTTGTATTTCCTTGGTTATTGTGCAGGGTGATCCTGGACACCACTGGAAAAGTGCAGATTCGGAATCCTGCTCAAAAGGAGCTTGGTACCTATGGATGCCTGGTCGTCAATGACTCTGGTTTTGATATGGAAACATCGCTGCTGTTGCGTGCAGGTAAAGCACTGTCATTCCACAAAGTCGGGCTTTTATACACACACACAGACACAGACACAGGCACATATATACATAGACACACACACACATATACACACATATATACACACATATATACACACACATATACATAGACATATACGTACGTATAAATGTATGTGTATAAACACCCATGCCCACTGCAACGTGAAATAGTTTCTTTTAGTGGCAACCCATGAAACTCTGCCTGATTTAACAGGCAGCAGTAAGATGGTCTTGTTGCTCTAAAACCGCAACAGGTGTGAACTCAGTCTGCTTGTATCTGTCCCACCTGTCTTTTCTGGCTGCTGCTTTGCAGACTGAATTCTGTTCCAAACATGATGAATTTAAATGCAGGATCTATGTTTAAAAGTTAAATAAAGCTTTTGAAACTTACTATCCCTTTAATTTCAAAGAGATGCCTGTCATCTTGTCCTCTGTGTTAAATATGACAAATCTGGAAGCCAGCAGTTTCTCAGCAGTTGTTGGAGGTACAGTCGTGGCAAGAATTGGAGCAAATGTTGTGATTGAATGTCCAGTGAAAGGTAAGTAAGAACTGCACTGACATTGCTTGTGATGTTGGAATCAGAAATTTACCTTATACCTTGAAATAAATTACCAGTGAAGGCAGAAAATCATTGATCATTAGTCTTTTTTTATTAGGCATGTCACAACACCAGTCCTATGTATTTTCTGCCTGTCACTTCAATTTACCTACACATCTATATGTTCAGAGTTTCCTTTAAATGGGAAGAATTCCAAGAAGTGGTCTAGGGCTCCACTACAGAGCTTAAAGCCCACCAGAGTGTGGGGCTATCTTGCTGTAATAGCGAGCATGGCCAGCTGAGTTGCTCATCAAAGAACTTTTCCTTATCCCTGTTGGAGATGCACATCTGTCTAGACTATTGTTAAAACTGAAAATGAAATCTCCAGCCATAGCCTAATAGAACTTTAAACCTGATGGTGAAGTAAACTTACCTTTTAGATCCATCAGTCTGCAGCTGCAGTGAGGAAACAAAGAAAAGTGCCAAGCTATGAGAGAAAACAGGTATTTTCTAGCTCAACATCTGTGGAGGAGAAATAATGTTAATCAGAATTAACATGCATTAAGCAGTTCACTGCTTCATTTTATTTTCTAGCCCTTTGCTGGAAAGGTAGCTATTTTCTTTTTAATGTTACCATTGCTATCTGTGAAGTTTAAAGTGTAAGATTTCAGTCACAGCAGCAATATTCTGTCAAACATTTAATAAGCTGAGCTCAGCCTTTTGTGAAGATGATGTGTGAAAGTGCAAATAACCACGAACCTTGCAAGTGAGTACAAAGAGCAACCTCAGAGCAGCCAGTTTGCTGCTCACATTTATGTGCTGGGAAATGCATATCAGAGGGTGTTGATATTGAACCAGGGTAGTGATAGAAATATATGTATGCAAATAGCTCTGCATACAATAGTGGCGCCAGGCTGACATATATTAGGACATGTGGCTCTGCTATTCACCGTTGTACCAAGGCTAATTCTTTGATGAAGTAATATTTTCCAACTATAGTTTGGCAACTCCATGTATAACTGACCTACATCTCAAATTCAGCAGAGAGTTCATGTCACATTGTTAATATTAATATTGTTAGGATGGGTAAGCAGTTAGCAATTTAAATATAAATTAATATTTTCACATGGGACAGTAGATTTCCAAATGCTTTAGAATTGTATATATTGGTGAGCCAAACTTTAGTTATGCTGAGACACCAGTGTTGACTTAGAAAATGATTTATCTAATTGCTTTATTTCCTGTCATTGCCAAGGAAGTAAGTATTACTGTTTGTGAATAAAACAGCGCTTGCATGTCTCAAAATGTCACTAAGTCTAGAAACAGAATAACTTTTGCAATGATGTAAGCAGGGTTTTCCTGTTCTCCTTTCCTTAATGGAAAGTAATAAGCCACTGACTTCAGAAGATTGAATTTAATAGCACCTTATGCTGATCCGTTTGTCTGATAGGTGGGACCCAAAAAAAAGTCCATTTGCAGTGTAGGAGGATGAGAACTTCGTTGTGAATGCTGATGAAGCATGATATGATTAATCAGACAAATGAGTTTGAATCAGAAAAATGTACTAATGTTTCTATGCACTCCGAAAGTTACAACAAACTGTTCCCAGTCCTACAAACAGGCACAGTATGAGTGTGCAAGAGTCCTTTTGTCACTGCCTGACAAGCCGATTTGCAGGAATGATCTCTTACATTCGTGGAGTAATAGCCCACTGCAAATCCTTGCAAGGTGTACCTGGAGTCAGAGCGCCGCCGGACAGTGAGCCAGCGTGTCTGTCAGCTGGGCATCTCGAAGAAACCTGTGAAAGAAATGGTGAGAGAGCCCTTCTGGTAGAGTCAGGGAGACCTTGGCTGCATCTGCAGCACCTCTTCCTCGCTGCCCTTCCTCCGGAGCGCTCAGCAGAGGATGTGTTTGCCCTGCGAGTTTCACTGAGTGGAACTTCACTGGAGAAGTCTTTGCGTTCTCCACCTTCTGCCAGGAGCTTATTCAGGTTCCTTCTACACAGACATTACTCATGCAGATCTCTCACTGGTGTCACATCTGGTCTTTGGGACTCCGGCTAGCCCACAAAATAGTTCTTCACAAGAAAAACCATCTAATAAATAAAGTGTCCATGTGCATGAAGAGTATTAGTGCCATGTCAGTAGCAGAATTCTTAAATTACTTTTAAATGTCTTGGCTGCAGTGACCTCTGAAGGTTTTTTCCCTGTAGAATGAATAATCTAAAAGAGGTTTTAGTTGTTCAATCCATAGTTTTTTCTGCAAATAAATTGACCTATTGAAGATGTAAAGTTTAATATTTTGTGCAGAGTTGGCCTTTTGACTATAAGTTTTTTTTTCTTTTTCATTGTTACTGATTTGGTTCTTTTATACTTTTGAAAGCCTTTCTCTTACACTCCAAAAATCATTTTGACACTGAATAAAGGCTTTAAATTGCTGAAGACCAGTGTATCCTAATAAACAGAAAAGCATCAAAGAACAGATTAAGAAAAGTTAGCTGAACTGTACAAACTGATGGTATCTCTTTCTTTTCTCTTTTTAGTTTATAACAAGACTGTTTTTCCACTAATTATAATAAACTCACTTTTATAGCTCCCACACAAGCATACATGAGAAGATATTCATACATTCTGGATAGATTCATATTCCATTCTTACAGCCAAGAGCTTTTCAATCAACACACATGGTATAAATATCAATACTGATTGCTCCAAATTGCTCTTGGATAACATTTATTGTATTTGCAGAAAAAACCGTCTTGTGATTATTGCTAAAATAAACTAAAACTGTCAGACTCCATTTATTGTAAAAACTTTGAAAGTTCTAAGCTGAAGTAAAATAGAGGGAAAAGTGGAAATCGGAATAAAATGTGCTTTGTCTGCCCCTTGCTGGTGAGAGCAGGGAAGTGACACACACGGAGCTGAGGTTGTTTACACTTTGCAGCTCTGAAATATCTTGGCTCACAGGCCTTGAAAAGTAGAATCTGCACCTCCATCCAAATTCTGCATTCCTATGAATACATTTTGGCTCTCTAATAATAACATACTGATAAAAAATTGTGGGAAATACACAAAGCCTGTTGTATCTTTTTGCACAGAATTTTCACAAAGGTGGATCAAGTACTTGCTGTCAGTGTTGGAACTTGAAACAGGCCCAGAAAAATCAAGGTTTTGATTTTCCATCTGTTGCTTCATTTACCCATAGTATTCCAAATGTAACTGTGATGCTGTTCTTTGTCTTCTATGCTTAACCCCTTTAGAAGACATCAGTGAAGAAATATGGAAGTTTAATACATAGGATTTTGGCTCTTCATTTCTTTTAGGTTTTTTTGTATATTCTAAAGGATATTAATAATAGATTTCAAAAGTTTAAAGGAGTACGTACAGATTTATTTTATGAGGAAGGAATGACAGTATTTATAATTAGCATAATAGAAGGAAAATCTTCTGCTCTTACGCTTTTTACAGTACATACATCTTCATTAGAGTTTTTGTTTGGATCAGGTTTAAGCAGGAAGGGCTGAAAGATGTACTTCAGAAGTTTAGTTGTGCTTTGCTTTGTGTCTTGTAACAGTCTAGGAACCTGAAAACAGAATCCCTTTGGAGATAACTGAACTGAAGAGTGTGCCTGGTGCTCTGCCTGACGCCTTGCCAGTACTGATGGGCAGTCTGTCCGAGGGTCCAGGCAAGACCGACCTAGTCCGAAGTAACCCTCATCCAAACACACACTGCGTGTCTTTTGGGACATTGGTACCTACTAGGTCTCTATAGAAACACATCCCTGAGGCCCTCCACTACTTTCTGATGTATACAGAGCCTCAGGGAGGGGGATATCCATAAACTGAAATTGTGTACAGCTCTGTTGGTTTTTTTTTCTCTCATGGCTTTGCTAATTTGAAAAGAAATTTCCTTTAAATTCCTAATTCAGGAATGATTAAGATGGATTGTGTTAGAAGAAGGCAAAATTTCAAATGCTTCCTACTTAAGTTTGCAAAAAGCTGTCAAGAAGTTGCCTAGGCAAAGTTTAACAAATTCTAATTATGTAAAGGAAGAGGTTACCTCACTGGTTAGCACCTGCTTGAATGAGAGGAACGAGTGGTTAAATTTACAGTGAAGAGAAAGTAGGGCTCCCCAAAGGCTGATCTGAGGTTTGTGATGCTCAACATTTTAATAAAAGTTCTCAAAAGGAATGTGATCAGTTAGTTGACTGAAACCGTGAAGAATGAAGATTTATAAAGGCTAATGTACCAAAAACTCCCAGCGAAGAGTTGCAGCAGGATGATCACAAGAGTAACATTTAAAAGCTAGACAAGCTCACCGGATGTTCAAAGTTGATATTTCCAGAATAAATGTACATATAGAACAAATAACCTTAAAGGCAGACAAATGCACGTGGCTGTCCCTGAGGGACTGACACTCAGAGAAAGGTCTGTGCAGTCACGGTGCTCAGTCCATGGAACACCAGCACGCTTGCTGGGTGCTGTCCAAATCAAAACTAATGGCAGAGGAATGGACAAAATAATAGAAAATATAAATTGGCCGTTCTTTAAAGCTATGGTGAATCCTGTTTGCAGCTTGCTGAACTCATCTCAAAAATGATACAATAGAGCTAGAAGAGGTAGAGAGAAGAGCTATAGAGGAAACGGGCATGATCTAAAGGCTACTTCTGGTCCTGGAAGGTAGAAAGGCATGTTGAGGAAGGGTTATTCAGTAAGTGCCATGATTTTTGTGCTCAGCCTACACATCCCCAGGTGCCCATTGATGGACAGAAAGGGCAGAGCTAAGTCAACTTCAGGTCTAACTAAGGATAACAATTCTTGTATAGTGCTTTGATTTCTGATAAAATTACATTTTCGAAGTAAATGTGTATGTATCTACTTTATGGTGATAAATGTCTGGGTCTCTGGTGATGCAGCACCATTATTCAGTAAAGTGAAAGTGTAATTACACCAGCTGGGCAAACCAGTCTCTGCTAACAGTGCTGAATTGTGGAAGTGCCCTAATGCACACCAACCGAGTCTTTGTTGGCGGTCGACTGCAGAGTTCAGCCTAGCAGTCATTAGTTGCTAAATACAGTTGCCTTATTTTAAATGCCTGATTTTGAAAAATATTAGCCTTAAACTTCTACAGCTGGAAAAAAGATTAAGTTCTCTTTGACAGCGAGAGAGCTAAACAGAACCTGACAGAGCTGTAGCAAGAGTGGGGTGGGAAGGGGTCTTGCTTTGGGAACCCCTCTAAGGAGGTCGCCAGATGTTGGTAAGAATACCTAAATCCTGCCAGATGCTGCTACCACCTAGGAAGAGGGGCTGCTGCATGGCTGGGAGGAAGCAGGAGAGGTAAGGCTTTGAAAGACTGCGAGAGGTGGGGCAGTGTCGGAGGGCACGTGGGGGATCACACCGCGCGCCAAAACGTCTCACGCCGCTGCTCTCTCCAGGGCCGCTGTTCCTGGTGAGGCTGGCAAGATTCACACGGGTCACTGCAGTAGCAGCGGGTGTAGGCTCTTTAGAGTTCACTAGAAGTTGATTGCCCAGGCATAATTCAGATGAATATAAAGGCAGTTTGAGAATTCTGGAGAAAATCCGAAGGTGTAGCAGTGGAAGCAATTGCTTTGTAGGTTACGCTCAGTGCACTGGAGGTGTTGGCGGGTGTAGGGTAAATAATAATCAGATGCCATTCATTGTGTGTATATAGTTGACCCAGAATTGTTTCCTCTGAAAGACGACATGCAAATTTAGCCTCTGAAATAAGGTAAACTTTTAGTGAAGTGCAGCAAAATGTGCTTTGTGCCAGCACAGCTCTGCCTTGCTCTTGAATGGGAAATTCAGAATATTTTATGAGATTCTACATAGCTGGGGGAAATATTTCTGAAGACATATCCAATGTTTTAGAGCAAGTAGTTAGTAGGCCAAGGTTTTTATGGTGTGTAATATTTCACAGGGCTTTCAAGGTTCGAGGAAATTTGTTTTTGAGCACTGAATATTTTAAGGGCACCCTATAGTGCAGATTCCTTTTTTTCTCTTTTTTTAAACACATGTTTTGCAGTCCCATCCGGAGCTAGAGTTTTTTTCCATAACATTTGCTGTCCCAGGGCCACTCATGGTGGAAAATGACTTTTTTCATGGAACATTGAGTATTGTAGAGCTGCTCCAGTGCTAGTGGAAAATAACCTGTGTTTGAGGTCAGAAAAATAGATTAAACTAATTTTAAAGTTTTATAGCCACTTAGGTCTATAGAAGAAATTTTTAAGAGGATTTAGATCCGTTGCAAGGGTAAGATTTGCGTTTTCAAGGTTTTTCTAAGACTAAGGAGGTCTGAATTCAGGAATGCATCTTTGTTCATGAAGGACAATTACAGCCATCCTGAATTTTAAGTATGTGTTTAATTGCATTCCCTGATAGGGATGGATTTAGTCTCATGCCTAAGTGATTTCCTGACTTGGAGCTGGAGGATATAATTGTTTGATTCTGCTACTATCTGGATCCAGTGATAGATCTGCCATTTGAATCCCTGGGATCTTCACTGCACTTGGGGATTCTGAGCCTTTGGCACTTTGGGGGAGTTGGTTCCTTTGGGCTCATCCTCAGCTGCATCTGCATGGAGATGGGGTAGGAAGGAAACAAAGGTGGCTACAGGCCATCCCTTCCCTCTTCCTCCTTCCCCTTTTCGTACTGTCTGGGGATCAAACCAGGAATTATTCAGCTTATAAGTGTCCTTGCTGCAATTCTGTAATTAAAAAAGGCTCTTGAAGACAGTGTGAAAGTTATTTTTGTTCATTTAAAGTCCCTGTGTAAATCAACTTTTAAGTAAGTGAGAGTCAAGCATCTGCAGTAAAATTCAACCTTATGCACAGGACAAAATCCTTCATGAAGTCCTACAAATATGTCCCAAAGCTTAAGAGTAAATTCAGCTCCTTTCAGGGAAGGAAAAAAAAAAAAAGAGAGCAACAACTTGGTTTTGGCTTATTTTTGCTTAGTTTTGTTTCTGCTTGGATAAGAAAACTACTTCAAACTCTTAGGGTTTTATTTACATGAATTCTAAAGGGTATAACAGAGGTTTTAGGCCTTAACTACTTGCCTGCAAAAAAAAAAGAGCTTTTTCTTGGTTTTGATGGTATGCTTGAACTCTGTCCTGCAGTTTCTGTGTAGGAAAAATGGTGCCTTTCACAGTGCAACTGGAAGAGCCTTGTGACAAGAAGAATGTGGGAATTGTGTGCTTTTCCTGCTCTCTCCCAAGAGCTCCTCGATGAGACTCAGCTCAGGGTGCAGTGCTGCATCCCAGTAGGGAAGGGAAATCTTATCTCAGGAGCAGTAAACATGGAGTCTGATTTCTAAAGGAGAAGCACTGAAAATCTGCACAATGGAAGGTTTTTCACCTGAAATGTGCTAATGTTGACTGCATGCTGGGGTTGTGATGGGTTGTGAGATGGAGCTTTATGCAAGGTACTCTTAAGCAAAAAAGTAAACGCACACCTAAAACTAGTTTTTCTAAGGGTCCTCTAACACTAAGAGTTTCTCCTGATAGGAATTCCAGAAATGAAAATATAAACAAGAACTGTCTCTCGTGAGAGGTACAGCAGAAAAGGATTTTTCACTGGCCATATGAACATACTGATAAAGTGAAGCTGTCCAGAAGAGCTTGAAATGCATGTGCTGCTTTACCCAAGAATGTGGAGGAGCTAGACTATAAGGATGTCTTTTTCTCCACCTTTATGTTTTTAGGGTGTCTGTTAGGAGGTATGATAGCATCATATGATCAGTCTTTTTTCTGAGTGGTTCCTTACTGTGTCTCTCTGGACGCCCAACTCTCAAAGCTTTATAGCACATTTTTGCCCTCCAATTTTGGGTTCCCCTGAAAGGCAGGGTTAGAGGCCTCTGATTTCTGGCATAGAGCTGTGTCCTAGCTGCAGAGTGTGCAGAGTCCTTCTCTCTTCTCTCTTCATGCTCTACTTCAGTCTGTAATAACTCCCTGAACTCTTCTCTAAAGCAATCTTCCTTTTTTCCTTAGCTCAGGACTCAGTCTGAGCATTTGCCTTTATACTCTTAATGGCAGCCTGTGAAAAGCCTGTGAAAAGGTCACAGAAGGAGCTTGATTACAAACACCAGTTGTTAAGCAGATAGCCCAGTATTTCCCAGTCTCACTCTCAGATAGTGAATTGGTTTCCTTGTAATAAAAAGGTTGGGAAAAGAAATGGAACCATGAAATGCAGAATCTTGAAAGGTCCTCAAAATGGTTGTGAAGAGGCCAACTCAGAGGGGCTCAACACACAGTTCACATAACAATTATTAACTCCTAGATAAAGGTCTTACTTCTTGATAGTTTGGAGTAAAATATGGTGCAGGAGTGTTGTGTTTATTCCCACTGCTGTTTTGAGCTCAAAGATCACCTTTATGGGTGCACCCTGAGGGTGTCCGTGTGACATCAGCTGCTGGAAAGCAGCCGCGTTCATGCCCGTGTGAAAAGCATTTGTGGTGTTTTTAACGTGATCTATTTAACGGATTGTTTTCCATGGATTCCCCCTCACATGCTCTTTATCTCTAAGTGCCAGCACCCCTGGGATGGCTTGGGTGGATTCCTGGTGCGTGACTGCTGGACTGGCTGCTGACCTGTCGTGCAGGGCTCTGGCTGCACTTCTCAAACCTACAGTTTATGTTTGTGTGCTCACATTATTCACTTGAGTAGTGGTCTTTTTTACTTGTGTGTGTGGTATTACTCACTTGTTTCCCCTAAAGAGAAACAAATACAGCTCTTTGGAGAAAGAAGGAGGAATCATTTGCAATAACTTGAGTGTAAGGTGTGTGACAGATACCCAGTTTTGAACTTAAAATGAGTGGCAAAGCTGTTCTGCAGATGTCTTCTGCAAACTGAACTCCAGTTCACATTTTAAAAGGCTCTACACGTCTCTGAATGAGACACACGTAGAAGAATAGAGACATGGCAATTTTTCTGGGATAGCTCTAGGATATAAACCATTTGGAAGAAAAATATTTGACTTTAGTTAAATCCTGGGAATGAGCTACATTTCCAAATGCTGACATGAGAGCAGAGGGAGGACTATCATGAGGTGATATTGGGCTGATGTTTGATAGAGGCTCAGGTTAAAAGTTTAAATTTGAACCATTCCAAACGTTTTTGTGTTTTGTGGAATTTGACTTTAAACCTTTTTACTTCAGTCCCATCTCAGCTGTGCTGCTTCTGACTTCTTTTTGGCTCTGGTTGGCCTGCTGGGTTTTGGTGCCAGTGAGGGTAGTCTGGCTGCAAACCTCTACACCTTAGAGTGAAACAGCTCAGATCCTCACACCACCTCCTTAGCCCATCTGCAGAGTAAGTATATACGCCTGAATGGCTGTGGAAAGTACACTGTAAAGGAAAAATGTCTGAGAATGATATACTTTAGCCAGAAATTTGGGTAAAATGGAAAAAAGACCCTTAAAACAAGACTTCATCCTAATTCCAGATGGATTTTTCAAAGTGGCATAAAGCTTCTTCTAGAATTTTGAAAAACAACCTGTTTTTTGGATCACTGTGTGCTCTGCAGATCTTGTTTTACGCAGCTTTATTCAGTAAAATACAATTCTACATGAATTTAAAAGCATGGAACAGCTGCTAAATTGTCTAGAATAAAATCTGTGATTACACAGAGAGTGCTTCTCTCCACTGCCTTTCTAGACAAAATGGCGGGGGGAGCTTTTTCCTTCAGTGAAATAGCAGGTTCCAAAAAATATGTCTGGTTCCTATTACAGCAAAGGAAAAACTTGAGGTGTGCATTGGAAGTGCTAAGCCAGTGATTGAAATGTTAAAGTTGTTCCTAAAGGCCATTCCACATCATGAAGACATCATCTGTAAAGTAATACTGCACAATGATCTGTGAGGAGAGGAGACTGAATTAGCATTCAGCATGGCTGGAGCTTCCAAATGTCCCACATTCGGGTCGGCTCCTGTGGCAGGACCTGGTGGGGGAGTCTTCAGTGAGCTCTGACCAATTTATTTAGCGAAAAAAAGGGTTCAGGTGAAAGATTTCTTCGTCTGTGACTTGTCCCATCCCTGCACCTTTGTGCACGTCTGTGGCTGTTCACTGTGCCACGTATGCCAACTTACTTCCCTAGGGTTTTGGAACTTGGAAAGAGCATTTCTGCTGCAGCAGCTCAACCAGAGCACAGGCAATGAGGTGTCTGATTTGCCAACTTGCAAAATATCTTTTTAAAGGCAAGGGTTTGAGGAAAATAAAACAGTAGAAGTCCTCCCACTGGTAGTGTGCCAGTGGAAAAATAATTTCATTAAAAATAAGTGTTCAAAGTAATTTATTGATTGAAATTGAAAATGACAAGTTATCTGCAAGAGCTCAGCTCTCAGAGTTCAAGCACTATGGCAGGAATGATGATAGACCTTTGGCTTCCATACCACAGTAACTGGGACTGCTTAACAAGAGAGCCCCTCTTTTAGTTATTGATAGCTCTTTCTGTTCCTTTCCCTTCACACTCTGTCATTACAAGTTACAGATTGCATCTGCAACTTGCAGAAGTTGTCGCAAGTGTTTCGGCATAAATTGGCCGCATGTATTTTCTAATCTACTTTTTTTCTTCAAGAGAAATATTGTTGCCCCAATTTTTTTTTCTTCCTTTATTTTTGATAAAAATATTTAATCTTCCTTCCTCCCTTCTGTCCTCCTTTCCTTGTGAGAGGCAGGTTGAATGGAAGGTACTGTGCAGGTCCTTACATTGGCTGGTCCTGACTGGGTTTAGTGGTCTCACATCTTTCAGCAGTGACGCACGTGGGCACATTGCCTTTGTAGGACTGGTATCAGTCTGTAAAGCTGTCTTTGAGCTGGGCTTGCAGTACTTAACCTTTGATCTTTATTCTTAGTGGGATGCTGAATTATTAATAGGGCTCACAAGTGAGAGGTTTTCTTGTTAGTGTAAAAACTGCTTGTTTCACTGCGATGTTGTAACTGGTTTTCACACTCTGTGAAACGACAGAGGAACTCAGGATTCTTGGATGCTGTGGTAGCAGTTAGCAATATAAACCCTTATATTGCTTATCTCTCACAATAAATGTTTTAATTATTTTCATTTTAAAGGTGTTCCCAAACCAAATGTAATGTGGTTGAAGAAGAAAGACGTTTCAGAAATCAATTCTTTCTTGGTTTTGAATGGCTCTTTATTTCTGAGGAATGTTTCCTACGGAGATGCAGGAACATACACTTGCAGAGCAACTAATGCTCTCGGAAAAGCTGAGGCTGCATCTGTTCTCCACATAACTGGTAAGTGCTAAATGACCGTCAGCCACTTTATAATCAAAGTTTAACCATAAAAGAGTTGGGGGGATATGTAACACTTTAGCAGAAATTTGGAATTTTTGGTTGCATCTGACTCCGTGGGATCTGTTCTCTATTTTGTGTTTCCTGTAATGTGGAGGGATGTACAGATGATTTGACTTGTGACTTCAAGGCTGTTCCATCTTCTTGCTTCCAGGCGACAAATAATCAGCCCTTAAACCAGCTGACACATTAGGAATTAAATCCAGTGCCATGTTACAGTGTGCCCAGTGCTTCTAACTAGAGAAACAGGGCAGGCTTGAGTATTCAGAAAATCTTCAGGGAAACGCGGGAAAATGAAGGCAAAGGCCAATAAAATGTAGGGAATTGGAAAAGAAAAGATTCTGAACTGCTAACTGTCAGAATAGAAAATGTAAAGAATAAACTCCATGTAAATACCTCTGTTGTAAGTAGGTTAATAACGTAATTCTGTATAATACAATCATGCCTTGCAAATCACCGCAGTCAATGGATCATTTGGCTCTAGAGATGAGCTTCCTCTGCCCTTTGCTGTGCACAGCTCCCCGTGACCAGTCCTGCTACAAAGATCCCTTTCTTGGGCACACACCTAGGGCAGGTTGTGGATGTTTGGGTCTGTTGGCCGAGGAGGACGTTCCAAAGACATAATAGGAGTCTCTGTGTGAGGATGAGTGTAGACTGAAGCTGCCTTCCTGGTTTCAGTTTTCCTGGAGTACATCAAAACTTCGGATGTTCCAGAGAGGAATATTAGTATAATGACGTGACTGGAAGATTGCTCACAAGAGTCTAAATTTTGTTTCTATTCCTGGTCATGTGACAGTAGTTTAAATAAATCTGGAGTGGATAGGAGAGGGCCAAATTCTGCAAGTTTTTGGCTGTGCAAGACTGCAGTGAAATGGGAGGACTTCTGCTGTCAGGACTTGCAGATTGCACTGGCTCAGTGTTGTCTGAAACGTCCCATCAGTTTTTTGGCTTGGCTGCAGCACTTGCTGCCTGACCAGGGGCAGTCCAGCAGTAGCACAAATTCTGTGCAGCCTTTCCAACAAAACTTCCTAAGGGCTGACAAGGCAGCCAGTCCTTTGCCTGTGGAACTGGCCTGAGTGTGGTCTTGAAGAGCCTTTTTTTGTCCTGGTGTTTACAGACAGGCAGGAGGCGTTGTGCAGAAAGCACACACTGAGGAAAAATGTTGAGCCAATGTAAAATGACCCAGAGAAGTTAGAATATAGCAAAAGATTTAAACCCTTCTGGATGGAGAGTCATAGATGTACATTCATTAAAACAGAAATGTTGACTAAGTGGTAAGAACTGTGTGTTACTGACAGATTGCCCACATTTTTGGCAGTTATTCTGCCAGCATATGATAAAAAGGAGGAGTTGCTATAGTGATGGGTATTTGACTCTGCATTCATTATGCATAATGAGATTTTAAAAGATGTTCTTCTTTTTTCTATTGTAACACTTTGTCATAATTCCATCTAATGGAACAGAGGAATTGGCCAGATTCCAGTGAGAGAATTATTTTTCTTACAATTTCTGCATGCAATGAAATAATAACTAATATTGTCATGAAAACAGGAAATAAATCCTGTAAATCTTGTTTTTACACTAAGTGTTACAGGCCTGAAGTTCAATAAATTCAGTAAATTCATTGATTAATTCAGAAACTTGTATAAACATAAATAATTTGTTTCCCTGTACACATACCTAAGTTTATTTCTTAGACAGATAATTTAACTGCATAAATGAAGTTGATCCTAAAGAACTGCAAACTGCTAGTATCCTTCTGCTTCATAACTAGCATGCTGGACATTTTGATATAAAGTGGTATTTTGGCATCATGATTTAATTCTTGCTCAGAAGAGATCTTATGCATTGTGTTACAGAACAAAGACTGACAGAGAATAACACTCAGTTATTGAAGGGAAGCAGAAGAAAGCGTGTCCTGATGGCATCTGGGGTTGGTACAAATGTCAGTGTGGTACCTGGAGATCCACTAAGAATAGGTGTGTTGTCTTTTCTGCTTTTTTCATGAATATTATTTATTTATTTTGTTAAAATGGAGGGGGCCTCATGGAAAAAGTGAATGCAGTTCCCAAGAGTCTAGGTTTGGTGGCCACCTGGATTTCTTAACTTTGGCTTAGCTCTCAGTTACCAGGAGGAAGCCTTAGATTGAAACACAATGATTTTTTTTATTTGGGTTTTCAAGAAACGTTTTAAAATACCTTCCCTTAAGACATTGTGATGTGACTCACCCTGGCACTAAAGCCCTGTAATTACTCTTTGAGCTTCACTTGAAAAAGCGGAAGGGATTCAGCTGGGCCCTAGAACGTTTGTGTTTTTCTCCAGTCTAAATGAAAGCCTCTGTTTCCATCCCTGCCTGTGCCTGTGGAGTGAAAATGCAGCAATTTCATTTAAGGTGTTTATGACTCCTTTCCCAAACAGATAGAAATTCTTTAATTACAGACCTATCTGCATATTTTAGAGTCTGGGATGAAATCTTTGTTCCATTTAAATCATTGTTTCCCCCTTCCACTTTGTTCCTGTAGAAGTTCAGTTTATAAGAACTTACTGAAAGGGAAATTATGAAGAAGTGTGGTAAGTACACATCACCTTAAAGAGCTCATACCCCTCAAGGGGCAGTCAGATTTTGGGCCATAGCTTGGACTTCAGTGGATTTATGCATATTCTTGTTTTTATTTAGAATGGTAATGTCATTTATGTGGAATCACACACTTGTGTATACTTGTTCACAAACATTTCAATGTGTTGAGAAAAACCTGCTAAAACGCTGTTGCTTTTTAGGTTGCCCAGTGCTGCCCAGTCACAGAAATACAGTCCAGTGGCTCTTTGGAGATAGTCCAATTGAGGAGGTTAAGACCCTGGAATACCGAACCTTGGTTGGGGGTCGTATCCTAGAGGTGAACACCAACTCTGGTCAATTTGCTGGACAATTCCAATGTCGGACTTCAGCTAGTGCAAAACTAATGTCAGTTTGGGTAAATGTCAAGAAGGAAGGTTTGTTGA
This sequence comes from Callaeas wilsoni, assembly GCA_013398955.1. Taxonomy (NCBI): domain Eukaryota; kingdom Metazoa; phylum Chordata; class Aves; order Passeriformes; family Callaeidae; genus Callaeas; species Callaeas wilsoni. The sequence continues at coordinate 167,275 of VWPU01006324.1, forward strand.
AAATTATATGACAAATTCTTGAATTTTAAAATATCTTCTTTCTCTCTGTAAAGACTTTCCTGATAACTAACCTGCTTTTCTGTGTTGAAAGTATTTCAGAAATACATGTTTAGCTTCACATATGGGAATGGTCTTACTTAAGTCAATAGACAGTGCCCTTAGTCAGAGTTGGATATGGCAGTTAATGTGTATCCAAATATCATGTGGGGGTTCTTATTGCTTGTCTGCGTATCTGAGAAGCTGAGACAATGTGTTTTCTGCTTAAACAGTTTTAAATTAGACAGGTTTTATCAACTTCCCCTTCAACAAACTTCTCCATGGTAGCCCACCAAACTGAAATAAAACTGGTTTTGAGGTCATCTTTGGAAATATCATCACCGTAATAAAAGTATTTTTAATGTAATTGTCATATTCCAGCATCACTACAATTAATATGGTAGTGATCTCACTGCAGACACCCTTAATCCCATCAGTGTACTAGAGCACACTGTACACTCATAGATTTCCATGTGAAATTCTCAGGAATGTCTTGTAAGGTTCCCCAGTGTAATGCACTTGCACAAAACCACATTTCTATCAGTAGGTTATGAAATGTGCAACCAAATTTCAAAATTGATGAATTTGAAAAGAACCTTATATATGCACCAGTAGGACAATCAGCTGTATCTGCAAACATTTTGTCAAGTTTTAAATATTTCAAGTGTAGAAAATAATTCTGTTCTCTTTTTTAAAACCCAATTATAATTAGGGACTCAGACTTAAAAGCAAGCATCTGTTGACACTGTAAGCTTTTCTGTGTGTTTTATCTCTTCACCTATCAGTTTGATTTGGCTTATGATGTGCAAGGGGCTCAAGCAGTAGGATCAGATCCCCTGTGCTCTGTATGAGGGTGTTCTCGGTGACTGTTCATGGGTGAGGATGGGTCTGGAGTGCCTGAGGTTATGGAGGAAGTTACATTTACAAAGGAGTCTTACCGAGATATATCTATGATCAAAACATTTATTTTAAAAATCAAATGTAAATCAGAAAATACCCTAATAGAACTTTCCAAAATCTTGGTCCAGCCCTAGGTCCTAATTTAGATCTCATTGCAGTTAGAATTCCTGCCAGGTTTTGAACTGTCCACCTGCAGTCTTCAGCTGTACTGCCTTTTGGTTGCCCAATCCCCTCTCCAGTCAGGTTGGGTAATATTTCGGGGTAATTCCATTTTCTGGTTCTGAGCTTTAACTCTGATTGGCACTTATGTAAATGTTTCATCACTGCCATACCCATGCATTTGTGAGGCTGTAAAACCTCCCTTGGTGGTTTTTGCACAGTAGGCATTTTCAGGGCACTTCTGAGGAGTGTCATCCTAGTTAAACAAACAGTACAGTCTCTCCATCATAGCTGCAGTCAGTAAATTTAACTATTTCTACTTTGAAAAAGGCCCTTTTGTATTATTTTAAGAAGTCCAGAAGTAATAAGGAAACATTGAAAAACAATAAGTTAAAGAATTCATTATGTGCTGCAAGAGTGAGCCTGTGGACACAGCTGGTAGCTATCAATTATTCTTGGTTATTATAGAAAAACCTGACTCCTTCTGTGATCACATAAAAATCTGTCAACATTGCATAGTACTTCATCTTTTACCAAGTGTCAAAAAAAAATTGTGGAGGAAGGGGTAAGTGTGGAATTTTGACTAAATATAAAGGTAGTAATTGTTAGAGGTGATCGGTTTTTAATATAAAACGCTCTTTAAAACAAATTCCTTTTTCATCTTGCCAGATTGCCTCAGTGGCAAATTATTTTTACATTAAATACTTCTCTATAGTTTAGGACAGGATTTTCTTAAATCCTGAAATTATGTGAGGTGTCTGGAGTAAGATAAGTTTTCTTCAGGACAAACGTGCTGTAGAACAGCAGGAAACCTAGAGAGCCTGATTTACAATTTCCTCTTTTTAATGCTCATTATATAAAAATGTTATGGAAGTTTTGAAGGAAGCTCATCAGTTCCTACTGTGAGCCAGCCTCTGCCCTTCATGTTCTGATTTCATTTGCTTTCTAGAGGGCTTCATGCTCTTAGGGAAGGGCTGAACTTGAGGGGAAGCTGAGTAGAACTAAATTCTGCTTTGGCTCACGATCCCTTTTTGCGGTGCTGAAATATTTGCTTTTCTACAGAGGATGTGGTGTCTATCCAGCCTACAGAGTGTGCTGCCAAATCACTCAAAATGGGACAGTTACAATGTACAGTGCCTCTCTCACACTGCTTCCAATTGTATTTCTTAGATTACTCTTGGGAATATGCTGAGTGGAGTCCTTGCTCTGCTACCTGTGGGCATTCAGGAACCCGCTCCAGGAGCCTACAGTGCATGAACGCAGAGAGACAGAGAGTAAACGAGTCACAGTGCAGAGAGCTGCAAAAGCCAGGGATTGTTTACCAGCCCTGCAACACAGAGGACTGCCCTCCTAGGTAAACTCCCTTCTGCTCTATTTCCATGGGCTCTTTGGGTACTAAAATGCACTCACCACCTCCTGAAATTGTTTCTGTGTTTATGCTCTGAGTGTGAAATGTGGGGTTTATTTCATCGTGAACCTTAAAGCATGAGAGATGTGGAAATGGATCACAAGCAAGTAGGGAAATGCTTGATTCAGCTGAATAAATAAGACCTGAGCATGCCTCCATGCTGCTGAAGCAAGTCTTGCTGCTACCACACCACACCTCAAAAGCTAAGCTGGAGATCTCTCTGAGGCACTGGGATGTGCAGTTTTGTGGAATCCGTGCCATCCCAGAGGGAAAACTTGTCGTGTTTAGAGCGGCCAGGATGTGTTCCCCTGTGTTCCCCTGCTCTCCTTTGTGCCAGCAGAGCTCTGAGTAAGATGTTTTCTGTGGAATGCCTCATTTTTCTCTAATGCCTCTCACCACAGTGCTCTTTGAATGTCCTTCCCTGGCAGTTTTCTCACTGGTTCAGCTGGGGATCATGGGGCTGAAAATATTTATATCACAGACAAGTTTATCACAACATCTGATTCCAAAGGCCAAAACCGTATCTCTAGACTATTTGAGTTGCACTGAGCATTCCAGCTCAACAGGGTATTTCTCCAGGTTTTCAACAGGAAACCCTACAGGATCCTCAAAACAAGTGCTTTTTGTTGCTTTAAAGAATTGGCCACCACTATTAGCAAAAATCTGTGAGGGATATACACACTTTGGAGTTGTCCCTCACTGGAAAATGTTGGCAGGGAAGTGTTAAGACCTTAGCTGACATTGTGAGAGTGCATTTGCCAGTATGTTCTAAATTCTGTTCTAAATGCAGAAAACATAGCAACAGATATGTATCAGGAGAAGTTGTTTATATTTCATTATTAGCAGCCAAAAAACAGATCATCTTAAATTGTGAGCCTGAACTCCAGCCAGCCCAGAGAAAGCAAACATTCTGCCAGTAGAAAAATACTGAAATCAAACTAATAGTTTGAAACACAGCTTCAGTTGCATGTTTCCCTCTTAAGCTCCAGCATTTGGAGCAGATGACAGGAGGGTTCAAGAGGTCCTGGGGCTCCTCTGAGCAAGGTCGTGCCTTTCAGTGGATTGCAGGGCATGACTAAATAATCTGATTATCACTGGCCCTGGAGTATTCACAACATAAACAAATCAGTTATTTCATGTGGCTAAAGAGAATGGGAACGGAATTGTCTTTTTAAATGCTTAGATTTGTTCTGCTTTTAATTTGGCTTTATGTAATCACCAATGGAAGGCAATTGTGTGTATACTAATGTAATTAACTCTGCCTTGAGCCATACGTGTATGCTAACATATAAATTGGTTTTCTTTTATGAAATATTCCACGCTTTCTATACAGGAAGAACATCCCAGATGCCTGGAAAATAGCCCTGTGTCTGGTTCTTGGTGCTTTTAACCTCTCTCCTTGCCTGTGATTACTGACCTGGGAGGGAAGTGCAAAATGTCCAGACTTCCCTTCCCATTTTCCCACTTACTGATTTCTGCACAATTCTCTCATCTCAGGGCAACTCTTTAGAAAGCATCCATACAATTATAAAGGCTTTAGACGTACGGTCAGTGACACGGGACCTTAATTATTCAAAGTGTTTTGCATGTGTTTAATCACTTCTCTCTGTCACAGTGCAGAGGTACAGTTAAGCAAATATAAGGGCTTGAGTGTGTATTTAACTTGTGCTTTGCTGTGCATGCACTGCACCAAATGTTTGCAAAAGTACTTGAGCTTTAAAAGGGAGAAAAAGACAAGACTGTGCAGAGTGTAAAAGATTAATCTTCTTTGAATGGCTATACGCTGTTTGACTATAAGAAAATGAAATAATTGCTGAAGAAAATAGAATTTTTTTCCTATTATCACTGTTATGGTACACATAAAGTCCACTTTATATTCCTAGCCTAGATTTATGCAAAGAGCAAGTCAACTTGATTGTATTACCACCTGCTGCCTCCCCAGTATTGTTCCTAGTTGCTAAGACAGTCTAAGTACTTGCAATTTCTAATCAATAAATAACATGTTCTGCTTGAGCTGTTGTCTGGTGAGATCTCGATGTAATAAATTTGCATGAGTTATGGCAGCTGTCACTTTAGTACCAACTAAATTGGTACCATCCATTTTATGAGTAATGGAAAGGTACACTCTCCTTGCTCCTGGAATGGCACATCCAGCAGCGTCTGTAGGGCTCACCTAGTAACAGATTCTGGTAACAAGCAGTGTAACCTCTGTTAGCAAATGTGCTGTCATCAGTTAACCACGATTAGAAGACCTTGTTCAAGTGAAGAAGCTGATTCTAACTGTTCTCACATCTAAAACTTGCATTTTTTGGTTCTTTTGCATTTTCTTTGCAAACAGTTGCTGCTGACTACCAGCAGGACTGCAATAACTGCTATATCTTTTTCTGTGCATCCTGTAGGTGGGCAGCTGGTGCGTGGTCTGAGTGCTCTGCATCTTGTGGCAGTGGGTTTCGCCATCGGCAGCTGTGGTGTCAGCAAGTCAAAGCCAACGGCAGCGTGCTGGCCCTGCTGCCAGGGGCCTGCACACCCAGGGAGCGGCCCGTGGGAAGGAAACCCTGCACGGGGCACCCCTGTCCACTGCGGTCAGCACAGACCAAAGCACAGGTAAGTGACAGCATTTCTCTGGAATCTCCGTATATTGTAAAAGTGGGACGGTGTCATCGTGCCACTGGCTGAACATCCGTCCTCCTGTGGCCGAACATCCGTCCTCCTGTGGCCGAACATCCGTCCTCTTGTGGCCAAACATCTGTCCTCTTACACAAGGGAGGAGCTCTGTGGCTGTAATTACCTTTCAGACCAGTCAATTAGAAATCCTGTTTTGTAGGATTCTTTTCATTTTATGCTCTCTGAGCAGCTTTTGTTTGTTGAAGACAGGAGTATTAGCTTTGGTGTATTTTATAACCTAAGCCACTACATTTTCCAAGCTAGTTTATTGCTTTTATTGCACTCATATTAGTACATAGTTTGCATAGCTGTACTTGTGAAGTCTCCAAAAAAGATATATGAATGTGCTTCAACAGCAGTTGCCAGTGTTAAATGCACTCTGTTTTCCTGTATTTTCTATGTTTCTTCCTTCACACAGTAAACTTTTGTTCATATTGATATGATTTCTATAGTTATTAACACACTATTTACTGTTCAATGTGCAAATTAATTAATTAGAATTGCTATTGCTGCATTCCCGCTACAGATTTTAGCAAGGCAAGTTTTTAATGGTCAGAGCTACAGAAAGAATTTTGTAGCAGCAGGGATGTGGCATGATGAGAAAAGACAATGGATTTAGCTTTAGGAACAGGCAGGAAAGTCAGTGTCTTGGCAAAATTGCACACAGAGAACCACAAATGTGCAGGCCTTGTCCAAACCGAGGTGTGACAGGGCTGAAGAAGAAGGCAAGATGCAAAAATTATAGCTGGGCTGTGTAGCTGGGTAACTCCCTAGGAGGGTAATTCTGTTGTTACTAACCTGGCTGTTTCTTTTTCTCTCCCCTTCCCCTTTTCTCTCAATTTTCAGTGTTCTGGACGCTGCGTAGGCCACCCTGCAGGTTCACAGCACCGTCAGTTTATATGTCAGCTTCAGAACGGATCTTTGGTGCCAAACTCTTCTTGTGATGAAAGAAGGAGGTAAACAGTTTGAAGAAGTTATGATTCTTTATATGATCAGATTGAAGGTACACAATTGTCACTGCAGTACAAGTAGGCAAACCCTTTTGTGTCAAACAAAGGAAAGGAGGGAGGGACAGTCATCCCTTTGTGGACACTGGATGAGTTATGCCTGAAGAACTAAGAGTTCACCCAGTATGCAGTGTTTCAGGATCAGTTAAGTTTTCTTAAAGATAAAATACTTTTTCTATTCCAGGGTTAAGAAACTGATTTAAAGAAACTCACGTTTTCTCATGAGTGAGAAGGCATGATGAGTGAGCACAAAATTAAATAAAGGGAATTCAACCTAAATACAACAAAAAATGGAATCGGTTACCCAGAAAGTTGTGGACTCTCCATCTTTGGAATATTCAAAACACAGGCAGAGACAATCTTGAGGATCCTGGTCTAGTTGGCTGTGCTATGAGCAGGGCTGTGGGGGCTGATCGGTTCTATGGTTCTCTGAATAAGGGTTTAGCACAAGAGCAAACATTTAACTGCCATTTGTTTCCCTGCACAGCCCTCCTGTCAGAAGGAACTGTTCTTCAGAGGTGTGTGATGTGTACTGGCGGACAGGCCCCTGGAGGCCCTGCAGTGTGGGCTGTGGGACTGGGTTCCAGTCCAGACGAGTGTCCTGCGTACACAGGCAGAGCAACAAACCCGTGGCTGAGCAGCTCTGCGGAGGGAGGAAGAGACCAGTGACCTGGCAACACTGCAATGTCACATCCTGTGGCAGTATGTAAATGTTTATTTAAATATGAGCATAGTAATAGTTTGTAGCAGTTATATTAGAAGGTGACTCACAGTTGTACACTATTGATTCTACAAGCATTTGATTGTACATCAAAGGTAAAACTATCCTCTCCAAGGAGCACTTCGTAATCCTGGGGTTTCTTTTCTCTAACTAGGCCAGTTTGATATTAAAGCCTCAAAAGCACTTTTAGAAACAGGATATTCAGGAAGTTTTTTGCAAACTTCCCTACATGACTGTGCCAGTTGTGACTCAAAAGTCCCTGAGCAAGCTGTTAATGCCTCCAAGATGGGGTAGCATCCTGAAACAGACAATGAGTAAATGAATGCAGTGAGATCACACCTCTTACTTGTAACCTTGTTTGGCTTTGAATCCACTGCTGCCAGAAATGCACACTAAAACAATTACAGAGCTAGCAGGAACCCATCAGTTGTTTACAATTACTATGGCAAGTTCTGCTATTTCTCTTTTGCTCGTGTTAAAGCCTTGTAATGTTTAAATATATTTTGCAGAAGGCGAATGCAAGGATACAACTCACTACTGTACATTTGTAAAGCAACTAAAGTTGTGCTTGATAGACACCTACAAACAAAGATGTTGTCAATCATGTCAAGAAATGTAAGTTCTCTATGGCAAGTTCATGATGCTGCAGTGAAGAGATGAGAAGAGAGGTTCATTAAGCTAGCCTGCTCGAATTATATCCTTGTAAATGAGACATTAGTTGTTAACAGTTAAATGGCAACGTGGGGCTAATGAAAACACAGCATTGTGGATTGATGTGCTGGATAAGGTATTGTTTCTGGGAGCTTTCATTTTTCATTCTTTGCAGTGGAACTTCTAATGTTTTAAACATGTCTGGATTAGCAAGATAATACCATGGCATATCATCTGTAAAATTTTGCAGGCCACCTTTTTATAATTTTATCAGTGAAAAAAACATTACCTAAAATCAGCAAATAGTGGTTACTGTCCTTAACTTATGAGGAAGAGTCACAAAAATACTTTGAAAAATTTTTGAAATGCAGCAACTATTGACTCCCAGGATTTTGGTTTGGTTTTTTTTTCATCATATTTAACACCATTTTTAAATTTATGGAAGCTGTGGTTTGTAGCTGTAAAATTTTGGCAGCAGCTTCATTTTCATAAACAGCTTGAGCTTAAGGGTTGATCTCACAGGATATACTTTACAGATACTAGCTCTCAGATGGATACACAGAAGTACATTGAATTTTTCCTGCCTGTATTTATGTGTATGCAGTAAGACACTACAGATCCTAGTACAATTTATAAAGCAGGAATAGATCTCTTGAATAAATAAAGGTGTAATTTTTTATTGTTTCTATTCTAATTCCAGTCTCTGAAATACAGTCGAAGTTCTGGCATGATTATAGTTTTGTACTGATACTAAATTAAACAGAAGTTTCCTTGTCAGAGCTGTCAACAAACTTCTGTGAGCAGTGTTCTCTTGCACATCAAGTCAAATGAGGAGTAACTGGCCAAAATGACTGTCAGATTTCTTGTCTTGAATAATCATTCTATTTTTCTCCATTAAAGGGGAAAAATGTCCAAGGAAGAGTTATTAATTGTGAAGATAGACAAGTGCAAGAAATCTATTTTGAGCATTTTTCCATCAAGATGATTTTTCCATCACGACCATCAACCATCTGAGTCATTTGCAAGTTGATAAATTCTTACCATGGTATTCCTGGGTAAATTATCTTCCATATTGCAGATTGTCTGATTAGGGCTTTAAGCAGAGAGGACCCCATGGGAGGCAGAAAATGGATGTTTCTTTCTTTCACAGTTTCCAAACTACTGCTCATGTTGGAGGCCTGAATGCTTCCTTTGACTTGGCTCTGGTGTTCCATCTCTGACCGGCGTGACGGGCTGGGAGTGCAGTGGGGGCGGTTCAGACACGGCACTCCTGCACGGAGGGCTTGCATCACTGAGAATTAGGGTAGCACTACTGTATAGAAGATGTTTAGGGCGGACTATCGTGTCCAAGGCTGACTGCAAGGAGAGGATATTCCTGATCATTACCTTTTTAATCAGCAATGGGTCTTGATTGTTTAAGCAGTTTTTTAAATTAAACATTTGTAAGATACTTTTGTAGATATTTATTGTCTGATTTAAAAGTGCAATATTTTTTTTTTGTACAGTGTTTAATAAAGATTTTTGGACATATATTTTTTCTTATTACCAAAATTTCTTATTCATGTTTTCCTTTTATATTTAAAGTTTTCAAATGTTAACACATAGCATTTTTGGTTGCGTTAACTTTGTGTTTGGTTAAGTATGCATGCTATACCGAAGCAGTGCTGTAAATGTTTGTGATTGCAATTGGCATGACATTCCTCTGTAGATTATTTTATTGCTTCTCCAGTAACTGAAGATTTTAGCTTCTTGAACGTAGTTTTGATATTTCTGAAATAAAGTATAGTTTGATTATTCAACACTGTGATTACCCTGAGATTGTTTATTACCATGATTTTCATGGTAACCATGCTTTCATTCTTTGTTATTTTTTTCAACACACTTTGTCCATAATTCTAGGATTTTTTTCAAAGCTTCAGATTAGTTTTTGGTTTTAACAGTTTATCAGACATATTTTCAGCTTCACTGTAGTCTGCTTTGCACTGCTGTTAAGAGACAAAATAGATGTAACCTGACTGAAAAAGTGGGAAGATAATTTGCCAAAATCCAAGTAAGTCAGCTCTCATTCACTTAAATCAAGAATCAGGATTGTGTAAAAGGTGGAATAAAATTGCATTTCTTTGCTGGGCCTTCACCAAGCAGAGTTCATTTAGATCTGACAGAACAGCTCCATGTTCTGTATTTAGTGAGTGATGGGAATACCTCCATGAAAAAGAAGTTGTTTCAGAATACCCATTATGTGCATATGGTCTTTAGAAAGAATAGTCTAAGAAACAGTATAAACAATAAAAGCCTTAAAAAAAATTTATTGAGTAGAAAATAAATGTCTAACAATGGAATGGCGGTGTTTCAGAGTTATCCTAGATAGCAACATTGGCAAAGGTTTAATTTTCCTTTTGCATTCCTTTTGTGCAGTCTTTAAAAAAGGCAAAGGCTCTGTACAGCAGTGCTGTGGAGCCTGCTGCTGGATGGCAGAGTGCACAGAAAGCACTCTTAGAACAGCAACTGGATCCATGAATAACTTTTCTGCTTTTACATCTTGGTTTAGCATGACATCATGAAATGCTTTTTAAACAGATGCTATTTTGGAAAAATATTAATTTTCCAGTCATCTCTTCATTTGGTCTGCATTTCAGTAATTTGCTGCTCATGAAAAAGTTGACGTCAGGTATTGAATAGTGTCTGAAGGTTTATAATATCATTTGATGCTTTTCCTGGAAGCACAGTGTGTTGGGGCTTTTTCAATTGTGAAGTAATAAAGGCTTCTCTCTTTCACTATTAAACTCAGGGGAAAACATTAAGGACAAAATGAAAAGGAATATGTCCCTCCACCCTAAAAAGTCTTCAAACACATCTGCAGAGGAACTGTTAAATGTATCTGAATATGCCCTCCACTTCCTTTCCTCTCAAAATGTTTGTACTGTGCTGGTAGGTGGCAGCAAATGACTTTCCATAATTTAAGGGAGGGAAGTGACTTCAGAACTGAAAAAACAGCTGTGAAAATTTTAAAAAGCATCTGGGCTCCCTGACAGACCCAGCAGAAGAGCCATTTTGAGCAGAACATGCAGGCACACGTAACTTCACGGATTCAGACTGCATTTCTCCCTCCCTGGAAAGGAGAGCTGGAGGGCATTGGGAGGTCTGTAAACTGTTCACAGGGTACCAGGACTGTGTATAGGATATGGACCTGGGTAGGTGTGACTGTGCAAAGTTTTGGCTTTGTTTCCTCAGTTGTGGCATGACAGCGAATGACTCAAAAGGATGTTTGTATTTTTCCTTCTGTGGTACAGAAAGATGACAATGAATTGGACATTTTCCTGTCCCGCTTTTAGGATCTCACAGATTTACATCATCCTTGTTCATTCACAATCTGAGGGAGGTCAATAATTTTCAGACAGAAAAGTAAAACTGATTTGCCATTTCATTTACAGAGTAAGTGATGCTGCAAAAACACAGTTCAAATACAAAAGTTGTGTAGAAGTGACTGATGCTCTAATAATTACAGGATCCCTCTCATGCAATGCTTTTGTGCACAGTTCAGTTCAGCTTTCTGGCTTTCATATGACCAAGTACCTGCTTTAAAAATGTTCCCATCATTCATCTTAGCCCTTTTATAAGAGACTTTGTTTATGAAGTACAGCCACATGATTCTGCAGAACCCAAACACTGTTCTACACCAATGGGTACAAGATACACAATACTGAGAAAAAAATCATATTGGAGTAGTGTGATAGAGCATGACATTACAGTTAATTATAGAACTATTAATTGGGACTTGCTTAAATCTTGAACATAATAAAACTGAAACCATCTTGGTTTCTCAAAATCAGCTAAACATACATAGAGAAAATACTAAATATTTCATACCAAGAAGCGTAACAGTTTCATATAAAATTTCTGTAAACATTTGGTTTCTGTGTATTTGGAACAAGCAATTCTTTGAAGAGCAGACAGACTGAAGCCAGGCCGCCTACAGAGTTCTGCCTCTCAGCTGGTATTTCTTTTTTTACCTGAGTTTACTCTATTTTCTGTTATCTCGAATTACACCTGTATAGTTTTCTGCCCTTTTTCCCTTCAGACTGCCTCAACAGTGATAACTGGCTGTTTAGCTTTAAAAATCAGATAGCAGGATCAAACTGCGGTGGATGTTAATTTTTTGAGCCTGATTCTCTCCGCTTCCCCACCATCTACCTTAGCAAAAAAAAAAAAAAAAAAAAAAAAAAAAAAAAAAAAAAAAAGTCAAAGCAATGTCATTGTGAGATTCGATTGAATTTGCACACTGGGTTTAAAACTGATTCAGCTGGGGAGGACACATGCACTTAGTGTGTCAGCGTGTCCAAGGTGCATCAGTTTTGTTTCCTTTGGAAGTAAGGCTGAAAGAGCACGGTCAGGGAAATTAGGAAACAGACTCTCACGGCCTGCTTTGGTGGTTGAGTGGTTTCAACTATGTGTACAGAAAAAGAGTGAGGTTACCGCTTGTTAACTGCTACCAGAACTTACAGTGGGATGTTTATATTCACTTCAGATCTGAATGAACTTAAAGTAGTGATAACTAAAGCTAAATCCAGGTTTTTAGAAATGCCTAGGTGTCATGGCATGCTATCTTGTGATTTGGGCAGTAAAATATAAAGAAAAAATAACTTCTAGATTATTGAGATTATTACTGATTTCTTAGATTATTATAAATAGCATTATTTGCTTACTCTGTAAAATACTTTATCATCAAAAGACACTTGCTATTTCACAAATACAATTATTTGCAGAAAATCTCAATGAATTCAATATGTGATAAATGTGCTTGAGATGGAGCGTGATGAAGTCTGGGGAGTCAAGGAAACTAGAATGCACAATCAGAAAAAGGACAGATGCCATGTAGGGAGTAGTGTTCCTTCAGCATTTGGCAAATCTTTATTAGTCTTGTAATGAACTTTGGTTTGGCTTTGGTTTTCTTCAAACTTCTAAAAGCAAAATTTGCAGTATTTAATTTGCTTTCAGTGTTATTTAAAGAAAAAATGAACACGTTGGTTTCCAATTATTTTACCAAGGTTCTTGAAATATTGCGTGTAGGTATTATGACACACCTGGTACTTCCTTTGGAATAGGGTGACAGTTTGACCCGGAGCGTTCTGGAGACACTTGGCGGTAGAATTTATGACCCTGAGAATCTGTGTTTACATAGACATAACCCAGGGCAGCTGGATGATGTCCTGGGCAGACCTCTGGCTTCTTTGGAGTGTATTCAGTGCGATACAAAGTTTCATCTTTAAAAGGAGCTGCAGTAGCAACAGCTTGTACGGGTTTGAAACTTTGAGGTGGATTGGCCTGATGTGGTATGTAATGAGATCTGAATGTAGTTAAACTAGAAAATTTTCCTGTGGGTTTTTGAATTTCCTGTTCTTTCTTAATAAGCCCTTGCCGACAGACTTTCCAGGGTTGATAGTCTTCCCTTGTAGTAGTCTTCCCTTGAAAAGGGCCAGTGGTTTTTCTTCCAGGAGCTGGTCTTATGGGGGCTCTAGGAGCAACCTTGTGTGAAATGTAATCAAGACGGTTTGTGGAGTTAAGATCCATCGTGCCTGTGGGTGGAATGTACTCTCTTGGTTTGTGGAACTCGGGCATGGTGACCAAATACGGCTGATAGCGATCCTGGAATTCAGTGGTTCCTTTAAAAGGATCATCGGATCCAAGTTTTCTACTTTCGGGCTTGCAGCTTTTTGCTTGTTCCCCAGGTACCCCTTTGAAATCTCTCTGGTGGGTTGTGAGATCTTCAAAGGGTTGGTCACTTGGCTTGTACTCTTCCCTTGGCCTCACGAACATGGGCTCCATCTCGTGAACGACGTACGCGGTGCGATGGATGGTGTTACCATCGAAAGGCCCCTCCGGCAGCTTGGCTTCACAAGGCTTAAAGCTTTGGGGGGGATTGGGTTGCCTAGGAATGTAGTCATCTTGAAACGTAGAGGGATTTCCGAACTTCTCCGAAGGCGGCTCGTATGCACGCTCCACCTTACAGGATTCCGTTCTTTGGCTTTTCCATAACCTATAGTCATCTGTAAGGCAAAACCAAAATTCCACCATACAAGTGTTATTACTTAAGACTGTTCCTTTAAAATGAAGACAAATTTTCTGGTATTAAATCTTGCAAAAGAAAGAAAATGAATTTAAGTGAAAATGATAATTACATCTGCATTTTTGTGATCTGACAAAACTGTCTTCTATTATGCTGTGTGATAAAAACAGACTCCTAAAATTTGTACCTGATGCCCTACTTCTGACTATTTTCTCAGCAGAAACTATACAGAAAATAGGCCTATAAATAATTTTTAAATACAATATCTTCATTTTACTTAAAAGATTTAGCACCTTTGTGCTGACCATCATAATAGAATAATTCATGTCAAGGCAGATCATTACTAGGACGACATATATGTGAGCTATACCATACACAAGCAGGAGCCTAAACTCCACTTTTGACCTACTCTGTGGAAAAAATAAGTCTCATAAACTCAAACTACCTGAAAGATACATTGCACCTTAATTTCCATCCACTTTTGCCTGAGATAGCCTAACCAAGTGTATGTTAGAATTTCCTTGTAGCCAAGCAAACCTCAGAGAGGGCTTTTAGTTTAGAAGCAATGTCTCCCCTCAACAAATGGAGTGCTGCATGTTTTAGGGCATCATCACCTGCTTTCTGGTATGTTTTACTCCCTGTCCCAAACCAACAAATCCAGTTTCTAATACAGGTAATTCTGAATGCTCCCTTCCTCTTGGCTGTTTCTCTTTCTGTAGGTGGCACACATTGTTACCTCGATAGGTTGGGATGGTATCCACTTTTGCTCCTGAAGTGTGTTTCCTCTCTCGAGGCCTGGCTAATGTCACCGGTCCTACTTTATGAGGATTATAATCTCTCTGGTATATGGTTCCCAGGTCAATCTTCCCTGACTTTGGTCTATATTCTGCTTGGGGCCGCAAAGGTCTCTTCACAATATCATATGGTAAATAATCAGATCTGAATTGGGGAAAAGAAAACACTGGTTTAAAAAAATCTTTTTTTCCTTATGAAATCACTTTTGTAATTTTTCCACTATATGGAAAAATAACAAAATGTTTCCTCTGAAAAATCAATCAGACACAATGTTGAAGGGATAGCACAAAGGAGAGAAAACCACAGTACATAAATCTAGGGTCTCTGCTGCTTTATAGAGCCTTTATTCAAAGGTAGATGGTGAAATAACTTTTTTAACACTCTGAGTCTCATTCACAGTTTAACAATATTATTTAAAGTATCTGAAAGGAGACTTACAAAGTTGCTATAATTTTGCAAAGAAGTGATCAGAAAGCAGAAGCAGAACAAAGCTCAAATTACTACAAGTGGTAGCATTTACTGATTGCATGAGGAGAATGGAATATAATCAGAAATAGCATTTCACTGGTTTTGTATGGGCAGATTACATTAAAAGGATGTATATTACCTATGTGGGTGTTTAAATAGTCCATACAAGCACATGACCATCTGGCACAATGGCATTTGGCCTTTCTATTTATGTCTTGTTTTTTTAATAAACAAAGAAGTTTCACCAGATGCCCTCATAGCTTAAAAGAAAAACAATAATGGAAAAGGTAAACGTTGATGCCCCTGTCACATCACTAACAATGAATGGGTGATACCTTTTTCTAATTCTTTGACAGATGCTCTTTAATTCTGTAAGCTTAACATCAGAGTCTGTGCACGGACAGGACAGATGTACTGAATCCCTTTACACTTTGCTTTCTTAAAACTAATAATCTGAATTTTAAAAAATCAATAAAAAAATCCCTGCTATCTTAGATTCTACATATGTATTACAGCAAGTTCCCCAGCTTGCCAGGTTTTCCATAAGGCCTGAATTTCCTAACAGGCTGAAAACAAAGACAAAATTTTAGATTCTCTTTACAGGTTAAAGGCTGCTGTAAAGAATGCAAATCTTTGTACGCATGCTTTGCTATTTTTTACGACCTTTTTGTGGCAACTTTATTTCTATGCTTAACGTTTATACTTTAAATATGCAAAATGTGCAAAGGATGCAATGACTGCATTTTGAGAAGATTGTAATACAACGGTCAGTCCTCCCCTTAAAACAAAGCAATGAAAAACTTTACAGAATAATTATAAAACATTGTTTGGAAATATTTACTTGAATGTTGTGATGCCGTCCATTCTGCCCCGATCCTCTTGGAACTCTGGTTTTGGCTTACAGCTCTCGGGAGGGCAGATGTTGCCATAGCCGGGGTAGTTCTCCAGATACTCAGTTTTGTGGCACGGCTGCCCTCCATCATCATAAATCTTTGTGGGTCTATGGCAGCAGCGATGGCGTCTGGGTCAAACACATCAGAGCAGAGAATTTTGAATGGTTCCATTGAAGAGGAAAACCCATTCTCTGTCTACTGGGAGTGAATAACAAATGAGGAAGATTGAACAATGTCAGTAGTTTTTGTTTAAAATCTTTTCTGAGTGATAAAACCACAAAATATTGTGCTGATGGCACAGGTCCCAGAGCACATTATACTAATGCAGCAATAAAAGCAGTGTCAGCTGGGAGTTAGTCCTTGGTGCAGAATACAAAGGACGGACAGAGCTGATCTCAGTTCTCTAAATGATGCTACCACCAAGATGCACTTTCTTCTTGTCTGTAATCTTTAATGATATTACCTGTTTTATTTGTAAAAGTAATGAACTATGCTTCATTTCTTGTCTCATATTGTCTTTTTTTTACTGTTACTACCTTACCACTTGTCTTCTTATTTCGGTACATTTCACCTATTTTCACCACTACTGATTCACACTTTTTGATTAAAAAAGTGGCATGCTTTTAGTGGTGTGAAATCTCATGTGCACTTCTAGTGCTCTGTAGGCCATTTATGACTTTCCAACCCCTTTTCTTCCTCCAAGGACTGACTAAATTCTCTACCCAAACCCCATGTTTAGTTAGAAGTAATGGCATCACTTTTTCTTAATAGGTTTTATTGCTTATCATTGATGCCTCTGTCAATGACACCATTGTGCAAAAAGGTGTTGGGAGGTATATAATGACAAGTTATTATTTATACCTTGTTGTTTTGCATAAATGATCCATGAAATTAAAATTTACATGTTGTTATTGTTTTGAAAATCTTGTTATATTCATTCTAATTTGCACAATGCAACTCTCTGGCTGACCTCAAGGAAATATATAATGACAGGTCTTCCTCCTACTTATGGCTAACAACTTGCAATGCAAAGGGAAAAAATAATAAATAATTTTTCAAATAAACAAGTATTGTAAAATTCCGTACATGAAAAGCAAAAATATCTAAAACCAAAGAAGTGTACAGGTCTTAGTGAGTACAAATAAATTCAGTTTTTGGGAAGCTGGATATCCAAGGAATATTTCAAAGGTCTGCAGAGAATTTTAGCTAGCACTGAATACCAAAAAGGAAAACAATAAATTAAAGCCAGGTAAAATAGAATACAGAAACAGACACGAAGGACTCCTGCTTGGAAAATGAACAAAGGAAAATGAAAAAAACACTGAAAGAAGTTCCTGGAGACTGGAGATCCTAAAGCTGGTATTAGTTTGTGCTGCCTGAGTTTGCCAGCTCAGTAGTTCAAAAAATGAGAAATAAAGTAGCCCCGCCCAAGAATCCAGATCCTTTCAAAGCCTCAGGTGTTTACCCCTTTTCAATCAAGTCAATTAACAATTGAGAGACCTTTACAAAACACAGCAGGGAAAAGAAAAAGGAAAAAGAGGGAAGGAAAAGGAAGGGTAGGAAAACAAGGAGGTAAGTGTGTGCTATTTCTCACTACAGTGCTTGCCTGTCATTACATTTGTCATGAAATTCACTTTCACCTTAGTAATGCTTTTTCCAGAAAGTACAAACAGCATATGCTGTGTCACATAGCATCTAAAAATAACAGCTAAGCAGAAACAAAACACATTGAATGGATGGTTTGAAAGCTGGTTGAAATATAGGTTATCAAATTATAATGTTCTTCACATATTTTTTGACATATAATTCAAAGGAATTGGAAACAAACGTTATTCATCTGCAAAAGCTTCACTTTGACAATCTTCAATTTGCCATAAGCTGGTCCAGAAGACAAATCACCAAACAAAACACCTTCTGTGTTCTGGGGTCACCATTCTTTAAGGACTTAATTCTGAATATTTTTTAAGCAATGTTGTGAGTATATCCCATGTATTGCTGAATGGACATGCTACTAAATGAAATAGATACTAGAAAAATAATTACTGCAGAGTGAGCCTGTAGTTCTTGGTAGATGCATCAGAGGTGAAAGCAATCTCTTCAAGGAAAGATGTTTACAATTTTATTAGAATTCATCGTTGATCCAAAAATGTCCTTCAAACCACTCATTTCTAGTGTGGCTCCAAAATAATTCTGAACACACTCTAACTGAGCACAAAATTACTTGGAATTAGATGAGATTGTTGAGGGAGTTCCTACATTCTACTCCATGTTGTGAAAGTGCTCTGAGTTGGCCTGCAGGGTAATGTAAAATTACCTCGTGAATCTGACTTGGAGAAGAGATTAGGGGTTTTTTGGTTAACTGATAAATCTGCTTTAGGATGTTGTCAAATTTAGAATGTTGTCCAATTGCTAAACCAAAATGTTTCATTTGGATAACTTTATAAAACTAATTATATAAGGCATCACAAGGAGTCATCAGAGAAGACAGATTACAACTCTGATAAATGAAATATGTTGCTTAGAGTTTGACCTGAACTTCTTGAGACACTGATTATTTTTAACTTCTTCCTTGTATTTATCTTAATTCCCACCCCAGAGTTACTGAAAATTGAAATGAATTTGGTGAGAATATTCCTTTTCCCATGCCTGACTGGCGCTTGCTTTGATGGATTATTATTCTTTCCCTTCTTTGTGGGAGACTGTCTTGTGTCTTGCATAAGGTCTGAATAGAATCTCAGCTAAATAAAAGTGACAGTACATCAGCTCTCTTGTGCCAAATGCTCGTGTTCTGGTTATTTTAGTAGAATGCTGGTGATGTTAACTTATTTAAGGCCTGGCATACATATCCTTCTTTTTTTTTATACAATGCTAGCAAGATCCTGGAAAATCTACCACAAAGCATTTTCCTCCCAGAGAATCAGACTAATAATGAGAAAAGCTTAATATTTGTCATAATAGAAAACTTACTACCCCTCTACAAACACACCTTAAAGCTTTTATTTTAACAGCCAGTGCACACGCTATGGTCTGGAACACAGAAATGATGGATGGACATTGTATTTTTGAGTCGTCTGCTTTCCTGTTCCTGACAGGAGACCTGGTAGTTTTTACTGGGTTTGTTTGTATTTACATGTGGTCAGTATGATGGCTTAAGTAACCCATATTTTAGAGAAATCTTCTTTCCTTTTAACTTACATTTATTGAGGAATACAGACTTTTACAATGATGATAACAAAAGAGCAATAAATGGGGGAAGGCTGACAGATTGAGAAGGAAATAAAGCAGTAGTTTATTTTTGTGTCTCAAAACAACTTCTATGCTTTTGTAGGCTGTGATTATCTTTTATAGCAAACAAATACTACTCTTGAGTGCAGAAAGTTCATCTACCACACAGGCTTTATTCTTCTTTGGAAGCCAGATTTAACATCCTGTATTTGAGAAAGCAGAATGAAGTTCTGTCTTACTGGCTTCGCTCCCCTGTAAGTTTTTTCAGTGTTTTTTTAAATTCTGTTAATAGGGGAGATTGTTTCCTTCTATTTTATTATTTAGAATTAAGCAGTAATTATACCTCCATAAAATCTCCTGCAAATAGCTACATAGTAATGTCTACAAAACATCAGATATTTATAGTTGCTTTGAAGCCTCTGCTAAGCTGTGTATGCATTCCAGTGTCCAGGTAACACTGCCAAGCGACCAAGCAGCCTTCTCCTGAAAACAGAAACACTATACACTGAGGCAAACACAATGTGCTGCCTAAACCAATAATGGCTTAAGATTTTATTGACTGTAAAAACTTCAGTGAGGTTTATTTTAAACCACGAGCTTTACGCATGTTTAATTCAATTATTCGTATTATTGAACTGGGTTTTTGGATTGAGAATTTTTGGTTGAGTTGAACCTCACTCTGTGCTGTCTCTTTGTGTTATCTCACCATCTTTCTACTTGAGCCTGAGCCAGGTTTGTTACCTCATCACAAAAACAATGCATTCCAACTCTTCATTAATCTAGGACTTTAGAAACAAATTTATGGGGCAAAATTCACCCCAGGCTTGGCCAAAAAGAACATGAGGAGCTTTACTCAGTGCCTGCCTCACATTTCCATCTACAGATGAAACAAAAAGTGGGTGATGAACAGACAGACAGACTTCCCACCCAGAAACACAGAGAGGGTGCCTGCTCTGCAGACCTTGATACGAAACTTGTGGGTCATGGTGCACTTTGCAACCATAGGGTTTGCCCTATACTTCCAAAAAACATTGAGCACACCTCTGTGATCTTATGATGCCTATTCTTGTATGCTGTTGTTAGATTTTTTTTT